>WNGS01052365.1:5804732-5819817 GCA_020271785.1 Procambarus virginalis
TTCTACTTTCAACTTTTCTAAGTTGAAAGAATATGGGCTTTGCGAACGCTTATTTACAATTTTTCCTCCTTTAATTCCAGCTCCCCCCGTTTTGGCTAAAAATTTAGACACACCTCCCTCACCTAACAACAATCCTCTTCCTAATCACTCACCCTCTTCCCTCTTTTGGGTGAGGGGTGACATGACCTCTCCCCTCGCTTCACCCTTGGAAAAAAAGGGGTTTGACTTTGTTCATTTTTTGCTGTTGCAGCGGTTGATGCTACTGATGCTGTTGATGTTGTCGGTGTTCTGCTTCTGCTAACTTGTTGGTTGTAATATTGTTTGTGTTGTTGATGCTGCCTTTACTGCTGTTGGTGCTGTTGATGCTGCCTTTACTGCTGTTGATGCTGCCTTTACTGCTGTTGATGCTGCCTTACTGCTGTTGATGCTGCCTTTACTGTTGTTGATGCTGCCTTTACTGCTGTTGCTGTTACTGACACTGTCGATGGTGGGTCCGTAGTTATGAATGCTGCGGTAGTGGCTGCTTCTTTTGTGTCATTGTGTGTGTATTTACTAGTTGTGATTGCAGAATCCAGCTATTAGCTCTTGGACTCCGCCTTTCTAACCAATCTATTTGTCCTCTGGTATATCTACTACATATTTTTCTCTCTAACTCACGCACACATCCCTAGGAAGCAGCCTGTAGCAGCTGTCTAACTCCCAAGCGCCTATTTAATGCTAGGTTAAAAGGGGTGTCAAGGTGAAGGAAACTTTGCCCATTTATTTCTGCCTCTTCCGGGAATCAAACCCGGGCCATATGGACTGGGTTTGAGCTCTGGCTCTTTGGTCCCGCCTCTCAACTGTCAAACAACTGGTGTATATATTCTTGAGCCTACTGGGCTCTATCATATCTACATTTGAATCTATGTATGAAGTTTACCTCCACCACATCACTGCCTAAAGTGATGTGTGTGTTTACATGCGTGCGTTGCGGGTAGTTGTGGGCGTGCATGCGTTTTTTTTTTTGCGTGTGTACGTAGCGTGAAGCTCTAATTAAAAACTATTAGGCCTATTACCTTTATTCCCACTCTCACCAAGGCCTACGCAATCAGTCTTTTTTTTGTTACCTGTGACGTCACGTCAATAGATAGGGGCCCAATCACATGTATATAAATCCTGGAGCGCCCAGGATTTATCATTAGATAGATTCACGGAAAGGAAATTTAATCCCCTTCTTGGATATATATACACACCGATAGGCACTATAATCCTTGATGTATATATGAATGTATACTTTCTATAGCTGATCAGTAAGATCTTGAGCTCATTCATAATGATGAACTGCCAGGATCTTGTTCAAGTATCCAAAATTTCCTCACTGTAGGTAATGCAAGCACATGATTGCAAAGCTGCCGCCCAGTTGGGTGGGTGTGGAGCAGGACTGGTAACTGTGTAACTGATTCACTGCTGATGTAAATTGCCTTTTATAGAGACTTGTGACCCACTTCTTGAACAACTTGATATATATATATATATATATTATATATATATATATATATAATATAATATATTATATATATATATCAAGTTGTTCAAGAAGTGGGTCACATATATATATATATATATATATAATATATATATATATTATATATATATATATTATATATATATATATATATATATGTTTGCACCACTGCACCAAAATTTTTAACACTGTCGACCACATTGTTAAAATTACGGCTCTGATGATATCAAAATTACCCAATACTGAAGTTTTCTCTGACCAATGAACATCGATCTCATTAGATTATCGCATAAGTTCGAACGCTTTTAGTAAGGCAAAACCACTTCAAATTTAACGCTTGGATCGTGGTATCCGCTGATGACTTAACGAATATACCAAACAGCTCAATCTTCCGAACTGATTAGCGTCAAATTTTAGGTGGTTTTGCTTTACTAAAAGCGTCCAAACCTAGACAACCCAACTAATATATCTAGGTCGAGGATGCGTCAGTATTACGGCGCCTTAATTTCAACCAATCATTGCAATTTTGACGTTGTGGTCAGTATAGTCGAAATTACAGTGTAATAAATGTTATGTAGGTTAAGGTTTCTATCCAGACAAGATCCTAAAAATATATTTATAATATTTTTTGATACATCAAAATCCCTTCATATATTGTGAAAAAAAAATATTATGCAAAAGCTGACGCTCTGGACGGGTTTTAAATATATATATATAATAGAATAGAATAGACGGAAACAGTAAAATATATGACGGGCGGGCTGAGTTCTGTCTCATATTTGGACAGACACTTTTCTCTCTTATCTCAAAAATATTTTAGCAGTTTTTACCAAGTTCTTTTTTTCACGCATTCGACTAATGCCTCTCTAATATTTCTTCTCTATTGTGCAGTAGTAGAGGAAAAAAAGAGGCATCCCTCAGCATTTGTTTTTAAGTTTAAATTTAATTTTAAGTTCATAGTTCATTTTGATTTTAAGGTCCAATTTTTTTTTTAATTCATTTAAAATTACAAAAGAGCGCTTTAGACCCGATGTGATGCTATTGCAGAAGACTTTGATTTCAGTTTTTAATGAAACACGAATTCGTGTTAGCAAACACGGATGAAGTATTTCGATATCAATATTTCTGTAATTGTATGAGTTTGGGGGAGTCTGACTGTGGAAGTAATTTACATTTTTTCGCTTCATCTCTTGTGTCTTTGTGTGTGTGTTATCCCCCTCAAACCCCTTCAGCCGCGTCGGTTCAAGAGGTCAAGTCATGTTTATCATATATCAAAATAATTCAATATCATGCAGTGCAAATGTGTTGAAATTGGTGTTAGGAACCATTTGGAGAGTCAAGAGGGATCCTACAGCAATAGCTGTCAATGACTGGGCTAGTACGACTCAACTAACATTAACAGGTATATATATATATATATATATAAAGATATTATATATATATATATATATATATATAATATATATATATATGATGTATGTATATATATATATCTAGATATATATAGATATATATATATATAGATATATATATATATATAGATATATATATATTCCGTGACTCACAGAGGGCACTCCAGACATTGAACGCACATAGTAGTAACAATAAGAAAATAATCAATGATATTCGTTTTTGCTCCTTTTCAAAATAGTTTGATTTCTTCTGGATATCATGGCTTGTTGGTATCTCAAATAGGATACTGTTGACACGCTTGCAAAAGCAACTTATATCAGATTAGTAGAAATTAATATAGGTGTTTAATATAGAATTAATATAGAAACTAACATTAACAATGACGCAAAGAATACTAATGCGTCGGAAAAAATATTATATATTGACACTACTGGAGGCTACACAAGATTTAATTTCCTCGTACTTGTTGATGATTTTCGTATGGTCCGAAAGGCCTTAATCCTTTCTCCACCTTCTTACTTCTTTTCCCTTACCCCTACTCCATACTCTCGCTCTTTCTCTTCTCTCTCTCTCTCGTCTCTCTCTCTCTCTCTCTCTCTCTCTCTCTCTCTCTCTCTCTCTCTCTCTCTCTCTCTCTCTCTCTCCTTCTCTCCACTCCCAATCTCCCTCCCTGTCTGCTTGTATCCTCCATTATGCTGGATTCTGTAGAGTCTTGTGCAACTACCTATTATTAGATTTCGCCATGTTAGGTTTTTCTTCAGAATTTCAGATGATATCAATTAAAATAAGTTTGTTGCTGTCCGTTTTTTACATCCTTATACTGTCTTATGTGAGTGTGATTTTCAGCCCCCCTCCTTCCCTTCCCCCTTTCTTCAGTTGCCTTTTTTTCTGCTTTCTTCGACTTCCCTCGTTTCCTTTCTCTTCCCGTCAACTTCCCTCTTTACGCTCTCCTCTTTCCCTCGCCTACCACACCAAGGTGATCAAAATTCTCGTATTGGGGACGAGGTTGTGGGGAGGGAGATTACGGTGGGGGGAGAAATTGGATAGGGAGGTGGTGGTGAGGTATGGAAAGGGGTTTGGGAAACTGAAAATAAGTGTGGGAAGGCGGTATGGGGTGGGGGATGGGGTGATGGTGAGTGGGTTGGTGTGGGTTGGGGGGATCTTGGGTGGAAGGGGTTGAGATGAGGGGGGGTTAAGGGTGGGAAAGGGAGGGGTGTGAGGAGTGTGGGGCTGTTGTGGGGTTGAAGGGGTGTGGGAGGGTCGAGTGGGGGGGTGGGGGTGGGGTCAAGGTGGGGGGTTGGGACACCTCGGGTCACCGTGCGAGATCACAAGGTAGCGACACTACTAATAAAACGGAAACGTACCGGTGGTGCGGCGCTAATGAATACGATAAATAAAGGAATTAACAGCCCAGAACATGTTACGAGCTCCGCCGGGCTCCTCGCAGTCTCGACCCCCGTGCCCTGCCCCCCCTCACTCTCTCCCCCACCATGTGCCCTGACCCCCCCTCTCTCCCCCATCATGTGCCCTGACCCCCTCACTCTCTCCCTCCCCCCCGTGGGGTACCCACCATTCAACCACACCGTCCCAGCACTGTATTTAATTAACGATAATTACGTCTACTGTCCACTTGAGACCTACTTTCCCTCCCGTTTTCTCTCTCATATATATATATATATATATATATATATATATATATATATATATATATATATATATATATATATATGTCCAAATTTTAAATTAAATAGGAAAACCATTGATACAATAATATACATCATGTATCAGATTCTTTACTTTAAAATACATGACGTTTCGAACACTTCTCGTATTCATCATCAGATCTAAGAGAAAAAAAAAGTCACAATAAAATAACTAACAAACAAAGAACTCATAATGAATAAAATTACCCATCAATAGAAGAGAGATATCAAACGACACATGTTATAAAACAAAGCACTTAAGCTAACTTAAAGTGATCAAACTGAATAAAACTTTATAACTGTTACATAGATAATAAAAACTAAATAAAAATTAATAAAAACAAATAGCTACTAAAACAAACAACACTATTAAACTTATGTGAAGTGATCAAATGAAGTGAAACTTGAAAATTAACTCATGGATAACCAACGCTATTTCAATTATTATAATAATGACTTTACATTTACAAAAAATGTATATAATATATATTATATATATAATATATAATAAAATGTATATTTTACTTATACTTATTTACTTTACTTATTTAAAGGATGTTTCGCTGAAGCACTCGTCAAAATCTACAGAGGCAAGTGAATATATATCATGCTTGAAATTATATACACTATATAGGGTAAATTAAACTTTATTATTTCCGGTGTTAGTGAAGGTGTCTAGGTGCAGGCTACAGGAGCAGGACTCTAAGTGAAGTGTGAGGTAGAGCAAGAAGTGGAGTCGAAGTATTTGATGGGACTTGAGGGTCATGTATGACGGGAAATAAGAATAGACGATTGACCAGACCACGCACTAGAAGGTGAAGGGACGACGACGATTTGACTTGAGAATGGTCAAGGACAGACCGAAACGTCGTCGTCCCTTCATCTTCTAGTGTGTGGTCTGGTCAACTTACTTTAGCCGCGTTATTGTGACTCATCGCCTGCGTAGAATAGACGATAGAAGAGATCCTCGAGGAACACAAGAATTGATGGAGAAACAGACAGAAGTTGATCCATCGAATGCTGCAACGATAGATTGGCTGGGGAGAAGACGGAGAGGTGCACGTGGAGATTGTGGTATATAAGACGAAAAATAGAAGAAAAAGACGAAGATAGACTATATAAGAAAAAATTGGAGATAAGGAATGGAAGGGAACTATCAGGGGAAAGCGCACTTAAAATCCATTACGATTGTATAGCACTTGAAAGGAGTCAGGATAAGGATTTGGGATGGAACGGAGGGAAAGAAATGGTGCCCAACCACTTGGACGGTCGGGGATTGAATACCGACCTGCTTGAAGCGAGACCGTCGCTCTACTGTCCAGCCCAAGTGGTAGACGGTATTGGGAGATAGGCAAATTTTAATAAGAAAATAAAACAGTATATGGGATAATACTTTCGCGATTACCAGATGCAAGAAGGGACTATGCAACAAGCGAATTATAGTTGCAGCGTATACCTACGGTATCATAGGGATCATATGTCATATACCCCCATCATATCATGGAACCTCAAGGTATCATACCCATCTTTATCCCATTCACGTCCACCTTCTCTATTGGCCAATACATAATTTTTATTCTCGTGGTGTAATACAAACGGCATTTACTCATCAATTTTACTGTTGATATGTTGATGTATATATTATACGGATGAAGAATTTTAAGAGATCAGCTTCAAATATATCAAGTGAGTGAAGATCTTTTGGAGAAAGGTTTGAACACCATCAGTCTGACAGTACCATATGTCAAACTATTCTCAGGGAACCCATTCTCTGGAAACTAGAATAAGCAACATATTGTCTATTGGTTTGGTTAAAAACTCATCCAAGAAGGTAGCACACTGAAGAAGTTTAGACTGAGGAAAGACCTGGGTAAATACTGATTTGGAAACAAGGGTGTTGATTTATGGAACAAATTACTGGCGTAGCAACAAACGTAGGATGACTGGATTGTTTCAAGCGTAGGTTAGACATATATATATATGAATGAGTTTGGATGATTATAAATAGCATCAGCTTCGTATGGGGCCGATAGGCGTTGCTTGGCATGAGCCAATGAGCTTTCGGCAGTAGCCATGTTCCTATGTTGTGATATACAATGAAAACCAAGGTGAATATCGCCCCTACTAGGTGTATGTCTCCCCTTCAAGGTGTATGTTTTCGCTACTAGGTGTATGTATACAGTGAGCGCTTTCACCGAATACCTAAAAAGGTAATATATATATATATATATATATATATATATATATATATATATATATATATATATATATATATTACCTTTTTGTTGTTATGAGATTTGTCTCTTCTACCTACTCCTTATCCTCATACCTGATCGCTTGCACCATTAGTTGTGGGGCCTTCACGACAATTAGATGTTATTGATTACTCTTGTGTAGAGTCATTAGATGCCAGGATGTTGTAAATCATCCTTCAGGGAACTCCGCTGGATTTCAATGCTATCTCTTACTTGATCCCCCCCCCCACCCTTCCACTCCTCTTTCACCTCCACCCTCCCCACAACCCCTCGCATCTCCCACCCCTTCTCTCCTGTCACATCTCCTTCCACTCCCCCTCCTCTCTTCCATCTGTTACCCCTCCTTCTATTCTTCCCCTCCTCCATCCACCCCTCCACTCCTCCAGCTACCCCTGGTCCCATCCACACCTTTGCTCCCCTCTTCCCTGCGACCCTTCCTGCACCCTCCTCCCACTCCCCCCTCTGCACCTGCGTGTGCTTGTAAACAATTCTTATGCGCTTGGACGCACTAATTTGTTACCTTGGTATCTGTGCGCACGTGTGTGTGTGTGTGTGTGTGTGTGTGTGTGTGTGTGTGTGTGTGTGTGTGTGTGTGTGTGTGTGTGTGTGTGTGCGTGCGCTTGCTTGCTAGTGTGACTAGTACCTTGAACCTGGGAGAACCTAGAATCGAACGAGGTTCGATTCCCCGTCCCCTTCCAAAGATTTTCTCATATATCTATTAATGCTCGAAAATGTTTTGAATAAATAGTCAATATTACTATCATTTACTAGTGTCAGTGTTTTTGGTCAGTATAATTATCAGTCCACTTTGTACATCAGGTCGTCAGTGACAACCTGACTGTGTCAGTCCATTGTGTCAATCTGACAGTATCACTCTGCTAGTGTCATTCTGACAGTGTCATTCTGACAGTGTCATGCTGCTAGTATCATTCTGCTAGTCGGTCAGTGTGACCTTTTCCGTCAGTTTGTTAATTTCCGTCAGTTTGTTAATTTCCGTCAATCTGTCGGTGTCCTTCTGCCAGTGTCAGTGTGCCAATTTGTCAGTGTTTCAGCCTGTCAGCTTGACAGTCTCCTCCAGTCTGTTAGTGTTCGTCACTGTCTGTAAGTGTTTTAATCATCTAATGAAGGCTGTCACAATGACTCGGGCAACCAGCGCATCACTCGTGCCAGTGAGTTTACAGGAATGTATGAACTTGAATGTATTCCAATTAGTCCTTCAACGAGTCTCTTAGCGGGACAGCATTTCTGTCAGCCTCCTGTCAGTGAATCTGTCAGTGTACTCACATATTTGGGTCTATAAGATAGAGCATTAGATCTTGGGTCCCGCTTTTCATTGTTGTCTAATGCAATGTCTCTTGACTTTTTCTCGATCATATCTACTTTAAAATTATGCATGTAGTTTGTTTTTTACAACCTGCTCTTTAGTTCATTCGGTTTCCCAATACTCTTACGCTAAAAGAAAACTTTCTAACATCTCTGTGACTTATGTGAATATGAAGTTATTTTTTTTTTTCAGTTTGTCAACAGTGGCAAAAATCTCTATCTCATCTTTTTTAGGGACGTCATGAAAAGTGCCTTCAGTTTCTCTTCATCAGTCATACCTCAAAATTTTGAAACGAGCATTGATGCAAGTTTCTGAACCTTTTCGATTTTTTTTAGATTGTGGGCTAAATCGTGAAATTGTTTAGATATAGACTAGATTTGGAATGGAGTAACGTACTGCATAATTAGTCTCACGTAGGTGGAGTTCAGCGATCTAAATGCCTCCTTATTGTGTGTGTGTGTGTGTGTGTGTGTGTGTGTGTGTGTGTGTGTGTGTGTGTGTGTGTGTGTGTGTGTGTGTGTGTGTGTGTGTGCGCGCGCGCTGCAGACAGTGCCATAACTTGTTTATCACAACAACATGCCATAAGAATAATTACCATTCTATAGATGTGATACGCTTGTCTCCAAAGGGGGAGGTCATTCTGAAGAGTCAAAGGTCAAATAAAACTGGCTTTGACCCCACGTTTGGTGACCTCTCACGGGTGAATGAAGCCTCGCTATGCATGGTGAAGAGCTCAGGTGTGTTGTTAATTCACTGTATATTATTATAGTTAGTGCTTGCTTACTTATTTGCATGCATTCTTGCTTGGTTGGTTGCATGTTTAGTTACTTGCGTTCCTTATTGATCGCTTGAGAGCGTGTCTAATTGTTTGTTTGCATTCTTGCTTAGAAGTTTGTGTGCCTTATTGCATACTGGTCTTGCTCACCAGTATGCAATAAAGCAATGCTTACCAATATGCAATCTTGGTTGTTTGCTTGCTTCCTTGCTTGCCTTCTTGCTTCTTTTAAACAATTTTCTATACAATGCAATGCTCGTTTTGTCAAAACACTAATTGTTCTCCTCTCACGCGATTTCTGGCACTGAGTTTTAACGTTGGAATCAATAAGATATTTCTGCCACTAACCTAGTAATCACTTGACAGTAATCTCAGTACCTCGTTCATTTTAAACTCTATTAATAGTTTTTCTGATCTTGTTACTAGGAAACTCACATGTTTTCTCATCCATATTTAGTTTTGCTTCTTAGCATTTTTTTCCTTTGGATATTATACACTTTTTCCTGAGATATGTTGTTTTTCTGTGAAATACCTTTTTTAAGGTATATACTACCTTGTTTTCCTTATAGTTTCTGTGATATACCTTTTTTATAGGTATATATTGCCGTGTATTCTTTATATTTTCTGTGATATACAATTTTTATTGGTATATATTGCCATGTTTTCCTTATATTTTATGTGATATTGATTGTCCTTGGGATATAATAACCTTTAAGTAATGGCCATGGCAGCAGTTTCCTCTATTCCATCATGCTGTTATTGTCATTTGTAATGTATTAGTCTTAATGGCATTTCTAATGACTTTCCGCCGGAGTTTCCCAGAGTAATTTGCTGTTATTAACTAAGGTTAATGACGATGTTAAAGACCTGTAATATCCTTTGACCTTATACGGATTTTCACAGCTGGATACGTGAGTGTATCTGATGGATAACATTAAAGTTAAGTTAAAGGAAGTTAAGTTATAAGGAAGTCAGGTGTTTACACACCTGACTTCCAACACAAATGATCGTTGAAAAGCTGATTGATGAGTTAATTTTGTCATAGATTACAAGATATAATTATATATTTTTATTTGTATGAAGGCACAACAAATATATTTATGTATATTTTTGTATATTTTTTATTGGCTGTAACTGACATGTGCGATTAACCCCAATGGACAGACGTTTATGTATAAAGAGCAACTGTGTATAACTGCATAAACAACTCCAAACAGCAGACTTATAAGTATTGAGTGCATCTGTGTATGGCTGTATAATCAACCCCTCTGGGTAGACCTGTTAGGATACAAAACAACTGTGTATATTGTCAGCTGCAATTTGAGTTATAATTCTAAGATATGAGTTATTGTTGTTTGGTTCGTGAATAAGACCAAAGACCTCACGAGAAGTCTGTTTACTTTGTAGTGAGCGACTGTCTTAGACTGTGGCAGCCTGTGGGTGCTTGTGACAGTTTTTAACAGTCTGTTGTGGTCTGTGACAGGCACAGTTAGAGATCGTAGCATGTAGTCAGAGACTGTGACTTTAATTGTCACTTTGTCTGTGTGACTGTTAATGCAAATGTCTTTTGCTGTCTTTAACATGACAGTCGGTGACTGCCACTATCTTTGACTCGGTAACTGTATTCAGACACTAGAAGGTGAAGGGACGACGACGTTTCGACTTGTCGACTCACAATCGACTTGAGAATGGTCCAGGATGGACCGAAACGTCGTCGTCCCTCCACCTTCTAGTGTGTGGTCTGGTCAACATACTTTAGCCACGTTATTGTGACTCATCGCCTGCAACTGTATTCAGGTACAATGCAAATAAAGAGTAATTAAAAATAAAACTACTGGGCAAATAATGATACATCCTGCTGACGTAATGAGGTACAAACTAGTGAACAGGGAACTTGCGTCTGGGCAAGATAATGTAAACATAAAACAATAGCTTGTATAAATAAATGTCTTTATAATAATATGCAAAAAAGAGTGACTGTAAACATTGTATTATAAAAAAAAATGAAAAAAAGGGCTGAGGGAAAACACACAATGGTGACCTGTAAATTGCAGGAGCGGCACACCTCTTTGACCCGGGTGTGTTGTCTGACCTGGAAGAGGGGTGGGGGGGGGGGGGTGTCTGACCTGGGTGTGCTGGATGCTTGTGTATCCCGGGAGTGGTCTGACCTGACGACCTGTATGCCGGAGTCTGGGTCAGTAGGGGTCAATGTGTGCACGTGCGAGACCACACACACACACACACACACACACACACACACACACACACACACACACACACACACACACACACACACACACACACACACACACACACACACACACATACATACACTCGAAGAGATATACTTACATAACAATATTTACCTATTTGTGCTCATGAGAGTTCACGTGCACCTTGTGATAGAAAGAGAATTTGTATCCTTTGTGTTCTTACCTAACAGAGTTTGCAGGCTTGAGACATGCCTCATGGCATCCGCCTGGCTTACAGCTCATGCAGTGAGTATTATACGTTAAAACATGTCTCCTCCATCCTTCCTATGTCAGTAAGTTCTGCTTACTTATTCTATTCCAGTAACTCAATGCATTAAATTCTGGGACAAATTTTGTGTCAAATCGTATGGGCCATTTATGCCTCCTGCAATTATTTTCATTCTTATGTTCTTATCTCATATCTTAATATATTCGTGACGACCGATGTGGGACCTCCATAAAGGTGCAGCCTACTCAAGGCATTGCTTGGATACATGGATCTCTAAAGCTTTAAAAGCATGTTTGCTAAGGGTCATGAAGGCAGCCCTGGGTTTCGACACATTATTATAAGTGATTAATGTGAGTCAACTTATGTGTGCAATTGAGGATTATATCTATTTATATACGCATTTGGGGATAGAACTGATGTTATGTGTACTCTCTGATCCTTTTCTGTCGCTGATACTCGCACGTTCATTCCCTTTATGTACAGTTCGTCTGTCTTAAACATTCGTCTCCATCCTCACGGCCTTGCACTTATGCAAGTTTAAATCCATTAACCATTAGATTGATCACGTCTGTAACCTCCAGGTTCTTCCTGGAGGTTTCAAGGAATTCTCCTGTATGCCTAGAATCCTACTGGAAGCCTTGCTCATACTTGCTTTCTTCGTCAATTTTGCGGTGATTCTGTTACATATTAACACAACAAATTTCCTATGGATCCTACATCTTTGCAAGATTTTCTTTTTTCACTCTTGAAGGGAGTTTTCTAGCATCATTGCAACTAATTTCTGTTTATATATTGCATCAATATTCTCTCCCTCTCGGGTGTACAGAGAGAGAGAAAGGGAGAGAGAGAGAGAGAGAGAGAGAGAGAGAGAGAGAGAGAGAGAGAGAGAGAGAGTCGTACAAAGACAATCAGAAAAAATATATAAACATGTTTTTTAATTAAATAAACGTCAAGGAGGCGGTCAACAGGGGAAATTTCTTTAAGAGTTGTGTCCACAAAGAACATACAAGGAAGCATCACTCTGGTGTTACCAGGGAGTGGGCTATTGTCACCCCAACACAGAGGTGGGCACTACAATTATCACCCTAAATCACAATGAAGATAGTGCGATGATATGAACAGTAAAGGATCTGCCATGCAAGATAAGGAAAGGATTAATATTATCCCAACACATAATAAACTCAATGAAATTCTTACATAAGACAATATTGTATGAATAAGGTAGGTGCAGAATTAAACAACTCTAAATTCACAAATTCGGCTTGGACGGATAAGGTTAAGGTAGGATACGTTAGATCATTTTAAGTTAAGTTTGGTTAAGTTAGGTTAGGTCACAATTGACTTGAGAATGGTCCAGGATAGACCGAAACGTCGTCGTCCCTTCACTTTCTAGTGTGTGGTTTGGTCAAGATATTTCAGCCACGTTATTGTGACTCTTCGTCTGCAAGTTAGGTTTGGTTATAAAAGCTAGTCTAAATTAGGTAAAGATCGGTTTAGATCGGTTTGGTTTAACTATATTAAGTTATGATCGGTTTGGATAGGCCATGTTAAGTCAGAATAGGTTTGGTTAGATTAGGTTAGGTTAAATTCAATTAGATCGGAGATGCAAAATAAATGAAAGGAAAAGAATAAGAGAAACAGGCCTGATACAGCTAGCACTAAAGAAACGAAAAACACGAGAAAGAGAGAGAGAGAGAGAGAGAGAGAGAGAGAGGAGAGAGAGAGAGAGAGAGAGAGAGAGAGAGAGAGAGAGAGAGAGAGAGAGAAAAGAGAGAGAGACAGAGAGAGAGAGAGAGAGAAGACAAGAATATTCTCCCACTCAGCGCCTGCCTCGTCTTGTGTGTGTGGTCAACCAGATGAAGTAATGTAAAGATGCAGAGTTACGAGAACAAACATTAGTCAGCTGTTCATGTCAGTTTAATTAATAGCGATACTTGTTCCAGGATAAGGAAAAGGTGGGTAGATTACACATAGCGCATCAAACAAACGGGCGAACTAACGCGAACTAAGACAACTTGACGTAAAAAAATACACAAAAAACACGCATCATGCGCAGTCCAATGAAAACATGTCATGGCGCACGAGAGGAATAGAGGTAAAACAAATGAATATCATATATAGATAAAATTTGGTTAGTTCTGTGCTCGCAAGGATCTTATAATTGTGGTTATCTTGGTTATCTTGAGATGATTTCGGGGCTTAGCGACCCGCGGCCCGGTCCTCGACCAGGAGTCCTTTTTGTTACACACACCCCAGGAAGCCGTCCGTAGCAGCTGTCTAACTCCCAGGTACCTATTTACTGCTTGGTAAGAACATCAGGGTAAAAGAAACATTTTGCCCATTTGTTCCGCCTCCACAATCTACACTCAGGTTTTCGAACAATCTATACTTTCCAGACAGGTTTTGAGCAGCCACACTTCCAGACAGGTTTTGAACACCACACTTTCCAGACAGGTTTTTGAACAAGCCACACTTCCAGACAGGTTTTTGAACAAGCCACACTTTCCAGACCCATTTTCGCAGAGCCACCCCCTTCCAGGAAGCTTTTTGGAGCGACACACTACTTCCTAAAGCAGTGGCCAGCGCCTTATTTTTAAAGCTTGCATCACAATACTGAGCTTTAGGATGATTTCAAGATCCCCCAACAGAACGATGCCCACTCTAGTATATATATTATATGTATATGTATTGAATATGTATATGTATATGTATATGCTCGAGGGGGCCCCAGAGGGATGCTGGGAACATTATCTGGTCCTCAGATGTGGCAAACTATTTTATCTCATCTTATGTACCGCACTTTTACGCTGTTGCTCACAGCCTCTTCGTTCCAAATGATTTAGTCAAATTTGAAGCTCCGCCAAATTTACGTTCTACGGATTAATGGGCATCGGTTGTAATTGGGTAGATGGGTTGTCTGTGTTCGTGTGCTTCTTGTTAGGCTAAACCACTTTACATGTAGCAGTCCTCACCTTTAAAATAATATAACTGCTAACTAGGTAAATAATACCGTGAAATAAAATGGTTTGAAGTCACAATGACGCGATGAGTGACACTCATCAATTACATTATTAGTCGTAATTACGATAATTCATCAAAATGATAGCGAGTGTAATTGTCTAACGATTACATAAATCACGAGAGCAGAACCATGAACAATAGTGAAGTTGATTAATGTCTGTGAAAGAGAATGTCTGCTTGTCTAAAGGCGCTTAGGAACCTAACATCCACTACGGGCTCACTTGGCACTTTTTGTTCCAAGTAGCGAATCTTTAACACAACAACAGCTTAGGAACATGAGAACATAAGAATGAAGGTAACTACAGAAGGCCTTTTGTCCCATGCGAAACAGCTGGTATTAATATCCATGTGCTAGCCTCACCCGACTTTCTAAGATGACACATGGGGGGAGGGAGGTTATGGGCATGTCATAGGCCAGTCGTGGCCAGCTTCAGTGCTACCTTTGAGTATTATCGATAATGAACCCCCTTTGGTTTTCACGGTCTGAAATCGAGGATGTGTTTTCCAATTAGAAATATTAAATATTTGGAATTAGGGGACGAAAGGATAAGAGGGGAAAGGAGGACAGCTGGAAGAAAAGGAAGAGGAATAAACAAGCTGGGACCACTT
>WNGS01052365.1:5853648-5875009 GCA_020271785.1 Procambarus virginalis
GACTGTAAAGCCTCCGCCCACCCACGTTGGGAGGTGGGTGTGGAGCTAGACTCAGTATAGATGTAAAGTGCCTTATATAATGACTGTTGTGAGCCTCGTGTTAAATCACTTGTGATACATGTGCATGCATTACCTACAGTAAGCAAATTTGGATACTCGCTATGATTTCTGGCAGTACATCATTATGAATGAAGTACTTACACCATTACTTGGACTTCATTGATGGTGTTATCTCGCGATTTTGTTCACATTATTATATAATGACGCAAAGTATGCGAATAGTTCTGCTGACAGAGTTTAATTTAGTCAAATCTACATCAGCAGATGTTACGAACTGCCAGAGGTATTTGAAGCCGAGCCTAAGCCTAGCAGGTGTAACATCTAGAAGTCTGCTAACCTTATTGGATGACCCATAGACGTCAGGGTTCTTCCTGCATAATAGAATGATGATAGACGGAGGAACTGGTGTGAATTTTCCTTTGCCTCTAAAACCATTCCAAGATGGTAATCAATTCCCTCTTTATGAGCAAAAGTCTTGGCCAACTCATCAGTTCTGTCATGCATTCGGAGACCAATATGAGAAGGAATCCACAGGAGACAAACTCTGACTCCATCATTGATTATTTCATTATATCTGTGTCTAGCTTCAGAGATAAGCACGTCATAGTTATGTCTTGGAGCAGGTGAGGGCAGTCAAGGATGACAAGAGTCCTTACATTAGCGTGTCAACTTTGGATTCATATACGCGCTCGAGTGCAAGGATTATGGCAACCATTCTGTTTGAAGAGTGGAGGCCCAGTTATTTATATGCGCTCCACACTCATAGGAGAAGGAACCATCTCTCACTGTCACAACAACTGCACTTCCAGCTGCACCATGGGACTGGTGCAAGAATACATCAGTGTAAATAATCTAGGAAAGGGAGCGCTCTCTGATCAAAGCATCAATTTGGTTTAAGGCATTGTACTTGCTTCTTGTCGAAGCAAGGCTTGTTCTTTAATCAGCTTCTTTGGTGGAAAGGGGGTAACAGTAATTTGGAAACGGGTGATCTTCCATGGGCAGGAAAGTGTCGTTGTTGTCTCTCTTGGAAGAGGCGAAGAAAATTATATATTCTGAGCACAGAGGCAGTTTGGGTAATCCATTTGGAGGGATGTTGACCTTCAAGAAAGAAGGCTTGGAGGGCTTCAGTGCAGGGGTTAGGGTGCGTTAGCTTAGCATCTTGATACCAATTAAAGCATTAATTTCAATGATACGATCACTTACACATTAAATACTCAATTCCTTCCTGGTGTTTAGTAATTTAGTTGTACGGGGGCATCCGAGGATAATTCTCATGGCTTCGTTTTGCATCTTTTCCAGCAACGCCAATTCAACGCCGAATCAACATCACCAACCTTGATTCAACATTCAATCAACGCCAGTCATGTATATTGTGACTTCTGGGAATTTTGGGTTTGACTCAATTCCATTACATTCTCCTACAATCCTCCTTTATCTTGACTTGCTATGTTAACTTCATCATTTGCAAACACTTATATGAACGAGTCTAATTTCTCCATTAGGTCGTTAAAGTAAATTAAGATAATTTTCAGTCGTAGAACCTGTACTTATAGTTCCCTTCCAGTGACCCAATCACCACTATTACCTGCTTCCTCACTGTGACCCACTATTTTCCATCGTCGAGGTACTCCCTTATCTAAGTACTCTCCTAGTTAGTGAAACACTCATCACGAACTTGTACAATAGTGTGTGACCTCTTCATAAAGCACTAACACGTCAGGGAAGATTTGGCCAAAGCGTATTTATATATGCTGAAGTACGTGAAGGAAAGAGCGTGCGTATGTCTATATGCGTATTCATAAACTGATGGATGATACAATCACGCATGACCTAATAAATCCAGTTGAGACTCATACACCTTCCTATGCGTATACGCTTTCCTGAGAGTCAATGCATTTACCCCCTATACACACACACACACACACACACACACACACACACACACACAACACACACACAACACACACAACACACACACAACACACACAACACACACACAACACACACACACACGTTATGTGTTCTATTCATACACCCCCCTTGCGTTTATGTATATACATTGAGAGGGATGGAAGCACTCAGTATACATCAGAAGTAATTCCACTAATGCTCCCACGTACCACGGGTCAAGTCGATGTATCCAACCTCGGCTAAATGTATATAGAGGAGAACCTGTTTACATAGCTAACGGAATGGAGAAGGGGACTCACCGATAAGAGAGAGAGGAAGAGGGGAGGATAAGGGGTTGAAAGTAGTACAAGGAATACGAAGTGTTAGAGAAATGGAGAGAGTTCTGGAGAGGAAATGAAACGAGGCTGAATACTAGTTCTGGACATGTTTTGAGGAAGGGTAGGAAGTATTTATTTAGATGGGGGCTTGTATGGACGGGTGTCTATTTGGACGGGTAATTGTATGGACGGGTGTTTTTAAGGACGGGTGACTGAATGGACGCGTCACAAATTGGACGGGTGACTAAATGGGCGGGTGTTTTTATGTACGGGTGACTGAATGGACGGGTGATTGTATAGATGGATGTCTCTGTGGGCGTTAGCCCGTTCTCTTGAGGATTCTTGGAAGAAAACTTAAGGTTTCCACACAAAAATGAGGTTTATAACAACCTACTGCATTTCTCGCAGTATTCAATGGTTGTAATCCTTTCCAAATTGTGTATGTCATCAACGAACATTGCAAGGAAGGAATCAATCCATCAGGTAAGTCTATGACGATACCTGGTTGATACCTGGTTGATGGGGTTCTGGGAGTTCTTCTACTCCCCAAGCCCGGCCCGAGGCCAGGCTCGACTTGTGAGAGTTTGATCCACCAGGCTGTTGCTTGGAGCGGCCCGCAGAGCCACATACCCACCACAGCCCGGCTGATGAGAATGACACTGGCCTTCGTAGTGACCCCCCTGAGGGATGCCGTTGATAACATCCGGCCAATGTAAGCCGGATGTCTCCAGAATGAAGCCCAAGACGCTTCAGTGACGTCACATACTTCGCGGACAACGCAAATAAAAAACAAATAAGGCTATTTTCACTTAAGCTTAAGTTTAGGTTAGGTTAGGTTAGGTTAGGTTATCTTGAGATGATTTCGTGGCTTGGCGTCCCCGCGGCCCGGTCCTCAACCAGGCCTCATTTTTGTTACACACCCCCAGGAAGCTGCCCGTAGCAGCTGTCTAACTCCCAGGTACCTATTTACTTATAGGTGAACATAGCATCAGGGTGAAAGAAACTCTGCCTATTTGTTTCCGCCTCCACAGGAGATCGAACCCGGAATTTCAGCACTACGAATCCGAAGATGTCAAGCCCCATTTTAGGTTTAAGTTTGGCTAAGCAACGTAAGGCTCGTTTAAAAAGAGTAACAATGACGTTAAACGGGATCACTTACTGGATCACTCAGAGGTCACTCCGAGGTCTCTCCTGAGCGTGACCAGACGTAGCCAGCCAGTCAGTGACGGCTCAAGCGTGGCCAGGCAGAGGTCATGGTACGTGTTAATCAGACGATCAGACCCGAGTGTGACGGGGTGTCGCCGAGCGCAAGGCGGAATAAGCGTGACAAATTGTTGGGCTGCGTCGATTCTGAGGGGAAGAGGGAAGGGGGAGATGGGGAGGGGACAGTTACCTACCAGTCACGGGACTCCTCAATTGAATCATGGAGCGATGAGGGGAGAGAGAGAGAGAGAGAGAGAGAGAGAGAGAGAGAGAGAGAGAGAGAGAGAGAGAGAGAGAGAGAGAGAGAGAGAGAGAGAGAGAGAGAGAGAGAGAGAGAACGCTCCAAGAAAAGAGAGAGAAGGGGCCCCCGAAATAAAGCAGGCCTGTAATAAAATTAACTCTGTTTAAAGGTCTAACTCTGCGAGGTCTACATGTGGCCGAGGGCGACTGTATTAATTACATCAGGAGGCAGAGAGGTTCTGTTTGTCATGTTTTGCCTGTATGTTGTTTCTGAATTTGCTTATCTCCGTCTGTAATTGTCTCTGTCTTTTCTTTGTCTCACGGTCTATCGCACTTCTTCTTTTCATGTGATTACAGTCTTCAGTATTGGCATGCACCCATCACTCAAAACAATTTATACGAATGTTCATGTACATAGACTACCCGCTAAAAAAAGCCCGCCAAAAATGCCCGCCAAAAAATACCCGCCCAATTTGCCCGCCAAAATTGCCCGCCAAACATTCTCGCCGTAACTGTCACTTATAACTACTCCATAAAACTTCCTGGAAAACAAAAGTTGCAGATGTAAATTCTTGAACTAAACCACCTGTGACAAACGGTGCTCACCATAGAAAGTGATAAAAAGTTACGAAATAAAGTAGTTTAATTATAATTGATGAGTATTATTTGCATGATAAATCTTTCATTAAAAAACGCCACACACAAAAATTGGAGGTCAAACCTTCCCAATCAAATTGTCTACATATCGCCAAAACTGTCTACTAAAACTGTCTATCCAAACTGTCTACCAAAACTGCCTGTCAGAACTATCCACGAATAATATCCAACAAGTAACCGCCAAAGCCTTTACTAACATCACAATCCTTTTATAATGATTTTTGCCCATAAGGGAAGCATAATAGGAAATTTAGGGATTAAATTAGCAGCTTGGGTCTATAATCTGGGATAAATCACCGGATTAGGTGACTTCAACCTTGAAAGTAAATAGAGATGAACCCAGTTGGGCGGTGACTGATATAAACTCCGTCGTCAGTGAGAGAATAACGGGCTATTCATGCCCGTGCCACCGCTTGGGTGTCATAATCTTTATCATCAGTGAGAGAAGGATCAGACACTCTACCAGCAAACACGAACTAGAATTCGATCCTCTCCTTGTATCTAAGACATCCAAATTAAATTAGCCTTAAACAAGCTGGATTCATTTATAACTTTAATGGCGTTCAGAAGAATCATAAAGTAAGTAATGATCAAAAGAAGGCACCAAGCCGGGAAGGCTATGAAGAATCATTAAGAAAACAAAAGACAACTGGATCACTCTTTTGCCGATTTCTCTATGAACACGTAAAAACAACAGCAGCATCGGCGAATACACGATGACAAGTTATAAAATTGGATGCTATGAGAAGATTCGAACGCCCACATACGCGAATGTAAACAATTGTTCAATCCTTCATTCCCGCACGGGGGAAAACATTGCCAACAACAGCAAAAAAAGCATCGAGGCCAACACACATGGAGTGTCCGATAGTCCAGGCCAGCCTCGGGATATCAACAACAACACAACGCGGGATTTAAAAGGCCGAACAATTGAAGCCTTCACAGAGAGGGTGGGGAGTGGGGGACGCTGGGGGAAGGAGGAAAAGAGAGGGAGAAGGGAGGAAAAATGAAACACTTTTGTAACGGCAGTATTTCCATTTTTCCTTCACCACTTACAGTCGGTAATCACTTCTAATCCCTCGTGTATAAATTCAAAGTATTTACAATCACCGGAGGACATCCAGGTGATCCCTGCTGTGCTTCGAAGTCCGAATCTCAAAAAAAAATATTTGAGATTAGATAAAGCGACAAAGAGGCAACTATGGGAGTCAGTAAGTTCCGGAGCCGCGTTCTACACCGCGCCAGCCATTTCTCATCTCTGAATACCGTAAAGCATTTGGAAAGGGAGGGGGGAAAAGGAGGGAGAAGAAATGGATAGGGGGTTGAGGGGAGAGTCGGCCAGACTGAGGGGAAGGGCCGATGGTGACGGTCTCTCCCTCGGTGTAAGTCATGCTTGTGGTATATATATATATATATATATATATATATATATATATATATATATATATATATATATATATATATATATATATATATATATATATATATATGTTTGGCTTTTATAAAAGAGTTGATTAAAATATCAACTAAAATATCAAAAAAATAAATTAGAGAGAGAGAGAGAGAGAGAGAGAGAGTCAGACAGACAGACAGACAGACAGACAGACAGACAGACAGACAGACAGACAGACAGACAGACAGACAGACAGACAGACAGACAGACAGACAGAGACAGAAACAGACGGAAACAGATATGCACAGAAGCTCAGAGATAGAAGGTGGTGTGTGAGTGATTGAGTTACCAGTTGTCAGTTATGGGTTAGTGACTGTCACAAGCAGCAGCATAATACCCAGTGTGTGTGTATTCACCTAGTTGTAGTCACCTAGTTGTGCTTGTGGGGGTTGAGCTTTGGCTCTTTGGTCCCGCCTCTCAACCATCAATCAACAGGTGAACAGATTCCTGAGCCTATTGGGCTCTATCATATCTACACTTGAAACTGTGTATGGAGTCAGCCTCCACCACATAACTTCCTAATGCATTCCATTTGTCAACCACTCTGACACTAAAAAAGTTCTTTCTAATATCTCTGTGGCTCATTTGGGCACTCAGTTTCCACCTGTGTTCCCTTGTTCGCGTATCACCCGTGATAAATAATTTACCTTTATCTACCCTATCAATTCCTCTTAGAGTTTTCTTGGTAGTGATCATGTATTCCCGAGCTCTCCTATCTTCCCGCGACGTTAGGTTCATTTCATGTAGCCTTTTCCTGTAACTCATGCCTCTTAGTTCTGGGACTAGCCAAGTGGCATCCCTTTGAACTTTTCCAGCCTAGTCCTGTGCTTGACAAGGTACGGGCTCCATGCTTTGAATACTGGCTCCAGAAGGTATAAACTTTTTCTACTCAATGTTTGCTGATGATGCAAAAATTATGAGAAGGATCAATACAGATGAAGATAGATAGAGACTACAGGACGATCTGGACAAACTGGAGGGATGGTCTAGAAAATGGCTACTAAAATTTATCTCAGGAAAGTGTAATAAAATTTAAAGGGAACAGGAGGCTGAACACAAGGTACCATTTGAGGTGAAATCCTGCAAGAATCAAATAGAGAGAAAGATCTGGGGTTTGATATCACACCGGACCTGTCCCCAGAAGCCCACATCAAAAGAATATCATCAGCAGCATATGCTAGATTGGCCAACATAAAAACTGCTTTTAGAAACTTGTGTAAGGAATCGTTCAGGACCTTGCATACCACTAATATCAGACCAATCCTGGAGTATGCAGCTCCAGCCTGGAGTCCATACCTAGTTAAACGTAAGACAACGTTAGAGAAGATTCAGAAGTATGCCACCAAACTAGTCCCAGAACAGAGAGGTCTGAGCTACGAGGAAAGGCTACGGGAGCTAAGCCTCACGTCCCTGGAAGACAGAAGAGTAAGAGCAGACCTGATCAACCCCTACAAAATTCTCAGGGGAATTGACAGTGTGAACAAAGACCAACTATTTAGCTAGGGTGGAACACGAACAAGGTGAGGCAAGTGTAAACTTAGTACCCAAATGAGCCACAAAGACATTAAAATAAATTTTCAGTGTCAGAGTAGTTAACAAATGGGATGCATTAGACAGTGATGTGATGGAGGCAGATTCCATACACAGTTTCAAATGTAGGTTTGATAGAGCCCAGTAGGCACAAGAATCTGTACATTAGTTGATTGACAGTTGAGATGCGGGACCAAAGAGCCAGAGCTCAACCCCCAAAAGCACAGCTAGATGAGTACACACACATCAAAACATCACCTACCACGAAATTAAACTTCATCCCTCTTTTCCCCATAATTATTTTGACACATTTTGATGCGCCTCCCCCTCGGTCTCCCTCAACCACAGAATCAGTACGCATTTCCGTCAGTCCATCTTAATTATGAATTTTAATGCTAACATAAACGGCGCTGATTGGGCCGTCTCGAGGGACAGGGCGACCGAATATGAGGGAGAGAGAGAGAAGTGATTTCATTTTGTTTTTGGGCGAGTTGGAACCAGCGGCGATTCTACAATGCTCTTGTTTACGTCTGGTAAACTCAAAATCAAAACCTACATCAGCGCTATGCAGTGTGTGTGTGAGGACTTACTGTGGTCCTCTCACCAAGGTGCTCAAGGGGTAACTCGTCGTCAACGAAAAATTCACAAAAGTGTCTCTTCAAATCACTTGAGCGGGCCTTATGATGGGAGCGAAGGTTATTCAAAAGAATGGGAACGGGTTGGGGGGATGGGGAGAGAGGGGGTGGTGGAATGGCACGGAAGAGGATGGGAATGAGCAGGAAATGATGGGAGTGCGGGCGGCGCCTGACATAATTTATCTGATGGGCTTTTGGCATTTTCTATCGTCCTCTTACTAAAACTTGTTCAACTTTGGATGTCATCGTTTTCGCCAGTAGAGGATCCCCTTCCATCCCCCCCCCCCCCAACTTCCTCCCCCTTCCATTAACCCCCTCCCTCCCTCCCCCAACCCCCCTCCCTCCCTTCCCTTGAATTTTAAACTGGGTTTGAACAGCGAGTGATTGGGGGTGTCTCCAGGGAAGCCCTTGTTACCTGGCATTGTGGGGGAGATGGCCACAATCGCAGCCTCCAGAGTCTGTGATGTCCACGGCAGCACCACAGCATTCCCCGCCAGAGCAAATGGCCCCTCGATGGCCTTCTATTTCCGTTTCATCTTTGGCTGTGGGGATGGTGGCTGCGGCTGTGGTGACTGAGAGATGGTGTACGAGAGATGGTGCACAAGAGAGATAGTGATTGCTCAGTGGTAATTGTGTATTTTTTGGCTGTTTTCAAGTGGTGTCACTTTGGCGGTGATGACGGTGGGATGACGTCCCGTGGATAGTGAGTGCGGTGGAGTGATGCAGTGATAGTGGAACCTGGATGGTGTTGACAGACACTACTACTGAGGCTCGCGGTCGAGGACCACAAAGTCAACAGCTTCTTCATTAGATTATTGCGGGGATATTCGTCGTGAAAACCAGCCAAACAAGTTATAAGTTTACAAGCACATCACTCGAGCAAATGGAAGTATACACACGGAAAAGAAGCGACTTAAAAGACTTAAAAGACACTCCCCTTCTGGAGGGTTGGAGAGAGATGGAGAGAGAGAGAGAGAGAGAGAGAGAGAGAGAGAGAGAGAGAGAGAGAGAGAGAGAGAGAGAGAGAGAGAGAGAGAGAGAGAAACTTGGCAGAATCAGTCGCAATAAATACAGAATCAGTGGAATCTGTAGCAAAAGGTATACCACCACCACCACCACTACCACCACCACCAGGGTCACCACCACCACTATGGTCACCAAGAGTATCCCACACTCTCACCAAACAGACCCCAAGCCCCGTCCTGAGGTGATACGTTAGCAGTCATATATTTCCCCTTCTTTCTTCTCCCTCTCCCCCAGCTTCCTCCCCTCTCCGTCCCCTCTCTTCTTCATCCGTCTCTCTTTTCTCCCCTCTTCCCCCTGCCGCTGTGGCGCGGTGTGTGAGGTCATATGTGAGAAATAAAGCCATCAAGTGATCGCCGGTCCAATATAAATGGTATAGCGGCTGAGGAATCGAGGCGTCAGCTGGGAGCAACCATCGTATCGTACCGCAGCTCCTGCTACCGGAGGGGGCCGTCAGAGGGCCTCTTTTTGTACCAGGATGTTATGCTTCGGGTATTTCCTTCTGATGGGGCGCTCTGATAGGATGAGGAGGGAGGACGAGCAGGATATTTTCCTCCACTTGATCCTGCTAGAGAGGACTTCTGTGTCTTTCCTTCAAGCACAGCAGGGGGGAAGAGAAGTAACTATATCTAATGAAGCTGCAGATAGGGATTTTCATTGTTTTGATATCCCTCCAAGTAACTTTAGATAGCCTATACCATCTTGAGATGAAGGGTGACTTGGGTATTTGTGGACCATCACCTAAAGTGATATATACACTGAGTAGGTTCGTATATACTTCTCCGTGTATATTGACTGTGCTATAATACTGAGGTGTGTTGGTGATTCAGTTTGGCTGTAGGTTGAAAGGCGTGGCAGATGGGTACTTTAATTGATGATCCGTGCAGTTGTCAGGTATTGAAGACCTATTCGAACCCAACTTTGTTTGAAAACAGTTGAGGCAAGTGGGTATTTATATTAATGATCCTTACACCCCTCATCCAGTTGAGTGAATAAGGACCCCTGAACAGTCGGAACTCCATGCTGTGTTCCTCTCTATCCTCAAATCTGTGGGTTGGATTACTACTTTCGAGCCACGTTATTTTTGTGATTTATTCTCTGCGATTAATGAGTAATTTCTGAGCATGTACCAAGTTTGGGAGCGTGAGCATGTACATAGTTTGGGAGCTTGAGCATGTACATAGTTTGGGAGCGTGAGCATGTACATAGTTTGGGAGCGTGAGCATGTATATAGTTTGGGAGCGTGAGCATGTACATAGTTTCGGAGCGTGAGCATGTATATAGTTTGGGAGCGTGAGCATGTACATAGTTTGGGAGCGTGAGCATGTACATAGTTTCGGAGCGTGAGCATGAATGTAATTCTTTATTATACAACTGCAGTTAAGAACTATCGATTAGAAAGTAGAACCATGTTTAGAAGTTAATTAATTGCATAGTGAATGATCAATATAATATCGGTAAAGAGTACGTCATAGTTGAGTACTGTTCCCTGTGGTTGTGTACTGTTTCCTGTGGTTGTGTACTGTTTCCTGTGGTTGTGTACTGTTCCTGTGGCAGTGTACTGTTTCCTGTGGTTGTGTACTGTTTCCTGTGGCTGTGTACTGTTTCCTGTGGTTGTGTACTGTTTCCTGTGGTTGTGTACTGTTTCCTGTGGTTGTGTACTGTTTCCTGTGGTTGTGTAATGTTTCCTGTGGCAGTGTACTGTTTCCTGTGGTTGTTTACTGTTTCCTGTGGCTGTGTACTGTTTCCTGTGGTTGTGTACTGTTTCCTGTGGTTGTGTACTGTTTCCTGTGGCTGTGTACTGTTCCCTGTGGCTGTGTACTAACTCCATGACTGTATACTGTCAACATGGTTGTATGAGTGCTATATATATATATATATATATATATATATATATATATATATATATATATATATATATATATATATATATATATATATATATGGCTTATCAACTTCCTTAACTCTCTCTCCGATTTTTTCTTCCTAAAATGTTACATGCATATTCTCCTTAACACCTTTCCTAAATTCCCCCACCCCCCAAAAAAAATTATCCTGTTTTTCCCTGCCCCTAAGAACCAATCCTGAAATTGTAGATTTTTCTTTCATTCCCACAAATTTCCGCCAAATCAACTCTCCCCCATTAACTGTCTCTTCTCAACGTTCCCTCAGCCCTCGGCCTCCTCCCCTCCTCCCTGCTTTTCCTTTTTCCGTAGCTCTCTCTCCCCTCCTTTCCCCTCCCTCTTGTATATGCACCGCTGCCCATTCAAGTGATACTCGGTCATCATCTATTAAATATTAATTGTTATGGAGTCACGCTAGTTGTGTTGATGACCCGCCGATGGAGAATTGCAACTCCAGCTGCTGCTCCTGCTCTCGCTCCCTGTCTCTCTGTCTGTCTATGTCTCTCTCTCTCTCTCTCACTATCCCGTCGTCTTAGCTAGTACGTCTCATTTCGTACGTTGTAGTCCCGAACGTACAAATTACAAAGTACTATGCATAGAAACAGCTCACACATATCCACGATTTCTGTGTATCCGTAGATTAGGTTAGGTGGGTTGCTTGGGTGCGCACATTTCTGGTTCAATTAGGCCATTCTTTTTTGTACTTTGTGGGAAATTAAGTGATTGGGCTGGCTACGCACAGTAACCTCTTGGCTCATTCATATTACAAAAAAACAAAATCCTTACTCTTATCCATGGTTTGTTTCGCCACAGTTCACAGGCAGGAAGCCTGTGAGTCCTACCGAGATCTCCATAGGCCTGAGATTAGCCTTCGCTAAGAATTCAAATCACAACAGCTTCCGGCAACTTTTTTTTTACTGCTCGGTATCAGGTGCATCAGATGAAAGGAAACGTGCACAGGGCAGGCCGGCAGGCAATCCTGCCCGTCCTGTGCGATTATCGAGCCCGAGACCTTTATATTTGTGAATCAACAGTGCTTCGTACTGTGGCTCAGAACACGATTCTGTCAGATTCAATCCCACCCACATCTTGTTTTGTTCCTCACTGGCCCTTCCCCTCGGCCTCATTTATTCCTCTTACATACACGTCACTTGCCCTTCACACCTAAAATTACACCTCAACAATCCTACACACCTAAAAATTACACCACAACAATCCTACACACCTAAAAATTACACCACAACAATCCTACACAGCTTTTTACTCCTCTCTTCATGTACGACACTTGCTTGCCATTCTATACAACAGTACACTGAGAAACGCCCCACCTATCACACGCCCACCATCCCACACGCCCACCATCCCACACGCCCACCATCCCACACGCCTACCATCCCACACGCCCACCATCCCACACGCCCACCATCCCACACGCCCACCATCCCACACGCCCACCTTCCCACACGCCTACCTTCCCACACGCCCACAAACAACCGT
Source organism: Procambarus virginalis (assembly GCA_020271785.1). Classification (NCBI taxonomy): domain Eukaryota; kingdom Metazoa; phylum Arthropoda; class Malacostraca; order Decapoda; family Cambaridae; genus Procambarus; species Procambarus virginalis. Next base: position 5,866,079 of record WNGS01052365.1, read on the forward strand.
TCCGGGGCTTATTACTCGCATATCAGCATCGACGCCTGGAAAAGACGTGGATATAAAACTTTTCTAACTGAAAAGTTTCCAAAAAGTTATCAGTTTGTCGCGATGATTTTCTTAACTTTCTGCCAATAAAGTACGTTCAAGTTTTGTGTATTTTTCCCTTCTCTATCTTTCTAGCCACAGCGGAGAGCAACGGATAGGAGCTGGTGGTCTGGGATAGTTGCCACAAGTAATGGATAGCAAATGTCTACCACTAGCATGTCGATATTGACATTATAATGCAGAAGGACCTAACTACAAGTGGTGGATAGTTGGTGTTGATTGTGAATTGTCATCGGAAAGGTTATGGGTCCTCTTTAGGGGGACCCTGAACAGTCAGGAACTCTATAACTCTCCTTTTAACGCTCGGGAAAGAGAACTGGAAATTTTGTAAAATGATTCAAGTAGGGACACGAAATCACGTCACTCCACGAAGCAGACAGACCAGGCAGACAGACCAGGTCAGGCAGACAGACCAGGCCAGGCAGACCAGGGAACCTTCGATACAGGAATCATTCGCCACAAACAGAATCATTTAGAGCATCATCGATAACAGCACTCATTGCCTATGATAGGCTGCGATACGAAAATCAATTGATAACTTGAGAGTAAAAAAGAGTTACCAAAAGAGGAAAGAGAGACAAAAAGAGTAAGAACAAAGTGTGTGTGGAAGAGGGAGAGAAAGATAATGAAAGAAAGAGGAGAGAGAGAGAGAGATACAAACTGGTGACTCTTTGGATTTACATCGGGTCGTACGCCAAGTCAAAGGGTCAAGACAGAACTACATACCACATAAAGAATCTTCCATGGCTCACCAGGGCAAACAAATGCCTAGTTAACCATCAGCTGACAGAGGTCCACTAATTACAGGCCCTTTCGAGGATCAAACGATGCCTGCAGGTCATTTAACCATCACCAAGCTACGGCCGATCAAAGAGAGCAAGTCTTCTAATACGAGTAACTTGAATTCCAGCTCCTAATTGCAGGTCACCATGGTCAAGGCCCAAGGTACAGGTCGGTCTCTAGTGGGCTGTGCGGGGCCCGTAAAGGCTCCTTGGCGTATTGCTGATGCAGGTCGTGTCCTGTAGCGTCTACAGAAACCAGCTTCTTTATCGCCTCTGTCTGGGTGCAGGACACCTCGCATCCAGTGTCGGCTGCAGGCTCGGCTACCGCAGGCAGGTCACGGCTCTGTCATTAGCGGCCTGTTGCACTTGCCGCCCGCCTTACCCCTATCCATATGCAATATTTACTCAACAGTGCAGTCAGGCAGGCGGCAAGAGGTCCTGGCATTGTTAGTGTCAGGCTGTGATACACTGCAGGTTCGTGGAGCAGGTCAGGAGGCAGGGTAGATATGTCTACTGCTGTCTAGGTCATAAAATCAGGTCTGGCCCAATGAGCAGATGCAGATAAAGGCCGGCTGACGACAGGATACATGCACGATAAAACTCGTATTTTCGCGACATCAAAGAGTCTTAATTCATTAAAAACCCGAGATACTGAATATTTCGAAATCTCTAAGAAAAAATATAAAGAATGATTAGATATCAACAACTTCTTAAACCCCCCCCCCCCCCTACAGAACGCCAGCTTAAAGTAACTAACTTGAAACTTCATCTATAAGGTCGTATTAATTTTGGGGTACTAAGATGATATTCAGTTTTCGAGAGGATGGCTGCAATTATTTTCTAACCAATTTTTGTAATTGGCTTTTTAAGAATCGTTCTCGGGCTCACGAAAACATATTTTTCGCTACAGAAAATACTGAAGCGGAAAAGTTTATTGATCTTGCAGAGTGCTGTAAAATATTCTTATTGTACATATCTGTGAAAATTTAATTGACAGTCTGTTTGCCTGAGGTTGGAGGCTAGATTCTTCGGGCTAACCTCACCCAATTTTTCACTGTGTCTGCTGTGGGGTACACCCCCAACATTGTCTGATCGGGTCGGCACCAATGAAAAGTCAAGCAGGATACGGTGCCATAGAGAACCCTGAGAAGCTCTTGGTGACTCTCGGGCCAGCTAGGCTTGTAAAACCATTAAAAACACAATTATCTTCATACCCTATACTAAAACATTAATTACTGATGTCTGCAAAATAAAATAAAAAAATCTAATTATATAACTTTTCCTGTAATAGTCTGTAAAATGTATTCATGTGGGCATCGTGTCGCCTGTATGTCCACATGGCCTACATAGTGGTACATTAAGAGAGACAGAGACGAGAACAGAAAGAGACAAATTGACACACACAGATAGACATGCAAAGTCAGTTACAAAGACATTGAGACTGACAAACAGAGCGACTGACAGAGAGACATACAGAGACAGACAGAGAGACCGACACAGAGACAGACACAGACAGACAGAGAGACATACAGAGACAGAGACAAACAAAGAGACTGAGACAGATAGAGAGAGAGATAAACAAAGAGGGATTACCATACCGTGAGAGAACAGAAAGAGAGACAGGAAGAGAGATAGATAAACAAAATCACAAACAAGAGAAACAGACACAGACCGCGATAGGGAGATATACAAATAGATAGAAAGACAAACAGACAGAGAAAGACAGAGACAAAACAGACAAATAGAAGACAGATTCAGAGTCAGATATGTATTATATATCAAGCTCCCCTTCCTCACCTCTCTCTCCCTCTCCTCCCCTCTCCCTTCTTCTCCCCTCTTTTTTCGTCTCCACTCTCTCCTCCTTTTCCCCATCTCTTCTTCCTTCCCTCTCCCCTCTATCTTATAATAGGAAAAGACAGAAAATTGCTCGAAAAACGAAGCGGAAAACAAATCCTCGATTCCATTCTTCTCCAAAATCGTACGAGGCGGGAGCCGATATTACTTAAAGGGTGGTAATGTAGCCCACCCCGACCAGCCTATGACAGTCCCATACAACTCATGTGTCATCTTGAAAAACTCTGGGAGAAGCTAGACAGAAACGTCTGACCTCTAAACTTGTACAAACATTCTCTTTTATAAATATAAATACAGTACTAATTGCTAGGATCGGTGGTTGGCATAATCCCTAACTTCCTATCCCTACTCCACCCCCTGTCTTTCACACCCCATATCCATCTTCCCTCTCACATCTATCCCTCACTACACCCCCTCACCCAAGACCCACACCCATTCCACTCATACATCCCCTCCCATCTGCATTGCCAACACACCATCTTCAAATAGCACATAAAAGAAAAGATTATAATTTTGTCTATGTTACGTGAAGAAAACAATAATGAATCAGATCATATCAGTAGCATTCGGTGAGATAAATAAAAAAATAACCCAACTCACAAAGATTAAATGAGTTGAAAGTGACAAGGTTCCCAGCCGTAGACCCTTATCCAGTCGTGGATAACATATCTGCATTTTCAAGTGTGAATTTGATTTTATTGAGATATACAAAAATCGTTGCGTAATTATAATCCTCTGAAAATTAAATGGGTGTTTGATAGGATGACGAAATGGTGTGTAGATATATATCTAGAATATTTTGTATGACTTAGTGGAAACGTGAGGTGATCGACATTGAAGGATTGTTCGAAATGTATTAAAGCAACTGAAGAGAAAAATATACCCGCTTAGTTAGATTATTGTCTGTAATGGAAGAAAGATGGAGGATTTTTTGTGCATTGTCTTGCTTTTAAGGTTCGGAATTTTATAACAGATGGTCACGTACATACATACACACACTGGGGTACTGGGGGACGTTAGAAGGAACTTTTTCAGTGTCAGAGTAGTTACCGGAGGGAATGCATTAGGCTGTGATGTGGTGGAGGCTGACTGCATATATAGTTTTAAATGTAGATATGATAGAGCCCAGTAGGCTCAGGAATCTGTACACCAGTTGATTGACAGTTGAGAGGTGGGACCAAAGAGCCAAAGCTCAACCCCACAAGCACAAAAGGTGAGTACACATACGCACACACGCACACGCACACACACACAAATACACACATACACGCACATATACATACATACATACATACATACATACATACATACATACATACATACATACATACATACACACACACACACACACACACACACACACACACACACACACACACACACACACACACAAACACACACACATATACAGAGGGGCCTGGTAGCCTGGTGGATAGCGCTTGCAATCCACCTATCAAAACTTGATAGTTTTGCTTGCGGGGCTGAGCTCTGGCTCTTTGGTCCCGCCTCTCAACTGTCAATCAACTGGTGTACAGATTCCTGAGCCTACTGGGCTCTATCATATCTACATTTGAAACTGTGTATGGAGTCAGCCTCCACCACATCACTGCCTAATGCATTCCATCTGTTAACTACTCTGTCACTGAAAAAGTTCTTTCTAACGTCCGTGTGGCTCATTCAGGTACTCAGTTGTGTATGTGTGTGTTTAATCGTATGAGATGAAAGAGAGAACATATTTTAAATTCATATTTGCTTACCTACTAAACATTTTTTTAAGATTTTTTTTTTTACACAGAAGTACATATCTGTGTATATATACATAAAGCTGTTTATTTCAATGCAACAGTGTATATATGTATGTCTGTCTGCGATATATTTCGAGTTTATGAATTGTGACAAGTAATAATTATACATTCTTGGAAATCTGCATAAAAAACGGAAGAACGTATTAACACAGGAAATGTAATGAAGTCTTAGTACCGTATTATCATAATTTATATCCTATAGGGTCATATAATCAATAATAATTAATAGTACAACAACAATTCCTTTGCAAAGCTTTGCAATTGTGTTTGTTTCTTTATGTATGTGACTAATTATGCTGCCAACTAGCTAAACAAACACTCCCTTTTTTAGCGTTAGATCATTAGGAATGGTACGGACGTTCATAATATAAATGCAAGCTAAGAGACGTTAGCCTGTTAGCTCATCTGAAGCCTTACTCTTGAAACTCATTTCATAAGCTTCTTATTAATTGCCATTAAGGAGAACTTAGGCTGTGTTTACCTTTATTTATTCATGTTACAATCACGTTATTTGTTGTATGACGATGTCGCAAAATGTATATGGTCGGTGGATTTTATTTTAAGATTGTCTATTCCAAATAAGAGTCAGCCTAGGCATGATTCCTTGATTCAAGCCTGGCTGAGCGCCTTGTGTTGTGCCTGCCAGCGTCTCTCTCGCACTCTGCACCCATTTATTCAGTTAGAGACTTCTGATATCATATGGACCTTTTATGCCATAAGGGAGTTATGTTGTTGTTGTTATAGATTCAGCTACTCAGAACAAGTTCTAAGTAGCACGGGCTATGGTGAGCCCGTAGTGGACTTACTTGGCACAGGAGCGGGGCAAGCAGCACGGGCTATGGTGAGCCCGTAGTGGACTTACCGGGCACAGGAGCGGTGCTGTGTTTAGCCTGGAGTTATGTACACAGTGGTAATTTTATCTTGATCAAGTTCGTGTCACGTAACCCATATGTTTCCAAAGCCTTGCATCCACCCCATGTCACCTTTGTCTCTTCTCAGTCACGCATTAAAATATATATTTGTGTAATTTCTCACAGTCGTTTGTTACTGTATAACTGTGCTCCTTTTATGTTGACTATGACTTGTTTGCTCAAGTGTGAGTCTTTTTCACTTTTCCTTTAGAATTTATGTAAGTATATTGAGGGTATAAAGTGTCTCTCTCAAACAATTATTTCTGAATGTACGAAATATTATAATTTTATTATTAGTATGGTTATTGGTTTTGTAATTGTAATTTTAATTATGGCATTGATAGTTGTAATTATTGATATGATGATAATAATATTCTTTCATTATTATTATTATTATTTTCTTATATTTAATATTGATATTTTTCTGCTGTTGTCATCATAAAGAAATAATTAGGCTCGGCGACACCTAATATGCCAATCCATGGATTCAGATGACTACAACTGAGGTTTCAAATTCATGTCTATTATGTGAAGTGTTTTTCTGGTGTTTTTTGTGTTTTATGCTTAGTAAATTTTCAGTATAGTCTGGTGACATAGTCTGGGGGAACAGGATGAACATATCCCGTTCCCTGTTCGGGATATGTTCCCGTTCCCTGCTCATAGGTTGTTCGGGTCGCCAGAATTCAAAAGAGCAGAACGTGTCAGGGTCAAATTCAATCCCCTACGACGATTTTTTAGATACACAGCTAAATATTGGTTAGCCATGTTAGTGTTAGAACTTAGAGGATTAAGCTATGAGGATAAGTGAAGAGAACTCAGTCTCATAACATCATGGGAGAGAAGAAAGAGGCGGGATATGATCACAACACGCAAGATACTACGGAAAAATAGACAAAGTGAAAAGGGAAATCTTCTTTAAATTGAATGGGAGTTGAACAGTATGACGTAGGTGGAAGCTGGAAGCGAAACTGAGTCGAGGAAATATATGGAAATACTCGTACTTTGTACGGGGGGTCAACACATGGAATGCACAGGAAGAGGAATTTGTGGAAGCCACCTCCATTCACAACTTTACATCCAAGGAGAGGATGGACAGAGAGTGGAGGGTGACGACTCTAGTGGAGATAGAGTTGAAGGGTGGAGAGTGGATGGAGGGTGGAAGAAGAGTGGATGGAGGGTGGAAGGGTTGAAGTGGGGAGAGGTGGATGGAGGGTGAATGGAGGGTAGATGGAGGCTGGAGGGGCGGTGTGAGGGAGGCACTTCGGGACCATTGGAGTATGAACGGCCGTGGTACGTGATGTCATTACGTTAGTTCGATCTGCTAAGGGAGGGAGAGAGAGAAGAATGAGAGATGAGGGGAGGGGGAGAAAGAGGGAAGAAATGCGGAGGGGAGAGAGGAGAGCAGAGGGAGGGAAGGAGAGAGAGCCGAGCAGGAGAGGTTAAAATAAAAAAGAGAGAAGTAGAGACTGTAGAAGGAATCTGATGAGCAGAAGAGAGATTGGGTGACGTCGGATAAAGAGGATATAGAAGAAACGAGGGAAGGAAGTTGGAATTAGAATCATGAAGAAGAGTGGAGTTAGACCGTTTAAAGGATGAGGAGAGGAGGAGGGAGGATTGAGTGTGTGTGTGAATGAGAAGAGCAGGTGGCCTAAATATATGAGGTTGAAAAAGATGAGAGAGAAATAAAGGTGTTAAGGCCGACAAGGGAAGATGAAGTGGCGTGAAGGACCATTCCAGACGCTGAGAGAGAGAGTGCAGAGAGGAGAGAGGAGGGGAGAGAGCAGAGGAGGAGAGGTGAAGAGAGGAGGGAGAGGGAGCTGATGGAGGAGAGAGGCGGATGGAGCGAAGAGAGAGGAGAGAAGAGCGCGAGAGAGAGACGAGTGAGGACGAAGACTGAGGAGAGAGAGAGAGAGAAATACCTACTTACGTACACTACATTTTACACTGGATTATCATATCTCTAAAATATAGAACTTATTTGGATACATTATTTAATTCGATTTTAATAAGTTTCAGTATTAGACATGACGGGTAGCCAAAGCAAAGTATACTTGCGCACTTGCTGACAGAAAAATGAACACTAACACAAACCACACACGAGAACAAGGAGTCATGAGGATTCGTCCCGTCCTGAAATTCTGTCCGGTCACAACCGAGATATACAGGGCAAGAAGCCATTATAATACCGGATTCAGACCCACCAGCTTGCCGCGCCATGTAGCCTATTTCCTTCCTCGGATTAAATAGGGAAAGCCATGCAATGTTAGAATGAGTACTGTACATGTGTCAGACTGCATAGTAATCCTCCACACAGCAGCCTTACCTCACAACCTTAACCAGTTATCGATACTCTATAGTCCCTACAAGTTAATGAATGATAAACATTTTACAGGAACTCACAACTAATTACATTCTATCTTTTCCCACAGAGTTTCGAAGCTCATCTTTAAATGCTTTGGTCACCTTGTAAGCGCAAGCAATTGCCATCAGAAACAAACTACCTAACATAACCCAGGTCTAGCTATAAATAAAACTATAAGATATGCTTCGTCGAGCGTAGAATAAAGATTTGTTGACGACAAACATTTACATGTATCTACATAGACTAGATTAGAATATTTTTTTGTATGTAAAATAAAATAAATAGAAAGACATTTAAAAGCTTGGATGCTGATACGAAAGACTTGCCTGCTATAATCAGTGAAAGAAGTTGTTGTGTTTTTCACTGAGTAAACACTGATTTTTCTTCTGGTATTCATCGGTTTCAAGAATTTGTTTTCTATTAAAATTCTGTTGGAGGTTCTTGATGCGGGTTTTAATGACATGCAACACCTCACAAGGAAATTGAAAACGTCCTTCGTGGTCCTTAAGCGTAATACCATTACCAATTCCTCCCATGTATGGAATCCAAAATAAGATTCTCAAATCCTTCAAAGGGGGATTGAGAAGGCCTACATACCTCGAGAAAGAAGAAGAAGAGAGGTTCCGAGCCTCTGTTCTCCTCCAAGCGAGAACCATTAGAGAAGACCAATAATATAAAGTACTTTCTTGTGAGCCGAAATAAGACGTATAAATCTCAGAGAGTTTTCGATGCTTTAGCAACGATTAAAGGGGGGAGGGAATGAAGGTATAGAGGGGTGTCAGATCCCCTTTGAGTGATATGCGATTGCATTAGAGGGCGCAAAGACAACACTCGGTTGTTTATCGAGGAGCCGTAACAATAAGTGGAGCAATCCAGAGCAGAGGCGGTGGGAGGAATTATTGGACCACCCTTGTTATTCCTGCCCACACTTGAGCGCTTGTCAGAAACATTTTAAGCGCTTTGATAGAGGGACAAATGTGACGAAGGAAAGAGGAAGAGTGAGGAAAGAAGAGAAGGGTTGATGCTGATAGGAGGAGATGAAGGGTTAAGTAGATGAAGGGCGAGAACGGAGTAGGAGAGAGAGAAGGAATAGAAGAAGAGAAGGAACAGATGGGAAA
>WNGS01052365.1:5903764-5923764 GCA_020271785.1 Procambarus virginalis
TGTCATTTTTTTGTTAACAGTAATTAAAACGAGAAACCTAGGCATAAATTCTTTCGTAATATTTATTCAAAAGTATGAGTAATTACTATTTAATAACCCTCTCCTTTATTACACGTCTATTGTTGTTGTTTTACCCTCTGTCGACCCCTAATGATTCTGCCTGTGGTAGGGGTGGTTCCTCTTTGTCGACCCTAATGAGTCTGTATCCTGGTTAGGGGGTCTCCTTCGTCGACCCCTAATTGATTCTGCTTGGGTAGGGTTTCCCTTGTCGACCTAATGATTTCTGCCTGGGTAGGGGGGGAGTGTCTTTGTCCTGTCGACCCCTAATGAGGTCTCCTGGTAGGGGTTCCGCTTGTCGAACCCATAATGATTCTGTACCTGGTATGAGGGTTTCCCATGTCGACCTAAGTTTCTGACCTGGTTAGGGGCTTTCCCTGTCGAACCTAATGATTTCTACCTGGTAGGGGTGCCCTGTCGAGCCCTAATGTTTCTACCTGGTAGGGACGTTCCCTGTCGACATGCTAATGATTCTGCTTGGGTAGGGGGCCTTCCCTGTCGATCCCTCAATGGATTACTACCGGTAGGGGGGTCTCCCTGTCGAGCCACATGATTTCTAGCCTGCGTAGTGGGGTTCACCTGTCGACCACTAATGTTTGCGTACCGTGGTAGGGGGTCCCTGTCGAGCCCTAATAGTATTCTACCTGGCATAGGGGGTTTCCCACTGTCGAGCCCTATATGATAGTCTACACTGGTAGGGGGTTCCCTGTGCGACCCTAATTTGATTTCTACCTGGTATGGGGTGCTATGGGTACCTGTCGAGCCTAATGATCTTCTCCTGGCTAGGGGGTTCCCCTGTCGAGCCTAATATTTCTGACCTGGTCAGGGGGTTCCCTGTCGACACTAATGTTTCTGCCTGGGTAGAGCGATTGCTCCTGTCTGATACATGTAGAGAGAGAAGAGAGAGACGAGAGAGAGGAGAAGGAGAACGAGGAAGGAAGGAAGAGTAGGAGGAGAGAGAGGAGAGAGAGAGGAGAGAGAGAGAGAGAGAGGTGAACATGTATTGGTAACTCCAGCAATGGTAGTTTGTGTATATATTGTCATAAATACCTGCATATATTGACATAATTACCTGCATAGATTAGTATCATTACCAGCGATCACGATATCATTTTCACACTCCCTCACATCTCGATATAACGATATCATTTGCTTCGTAAGCTGATATCGTTCAATCAAATGTTTCCGCCACCAAAAAACAAGTTTGATAGTCACATGCTAGGAAACCTCTCGTCTCTCTTCCGATGGACACAGAATGGCATGGAAGGTTAATAGGGATGGAAAAGGTAGACATAAAATAGGAAAAGGGCGGAAAAAGACGCAGATAGGCGAGATATAGCAAAAATAAGTTTCTGGTATGGAATGTTCGGAGATCTGGTCGAGGACCGGGCTCTCGGGGACGCTAAGCACCGAATCATCTCAAGGTATCTTATCTTGAGGTTATTTGAAGATGATTTCGGGGCTTTAGTGGCCCCGCGGCCCGGTCCTCGACCAGGCCTCCACCCCCAGGAAGCAGCCGTGACAGCTGACTACGGGACACCCAGTACCTATTTATACTGCTAGTCTAACAAGGGGTAGGTAGGGTGAAAGAGAACTGCTGCCCAATTGTTTCTCGGGCCGGGCCCGGGATCGAACCCCGGGCCACAGGAATCACAAGGCAGCGATGCTGCCGCTCGGACCGAGCCTGCTCCCAGAAAGGAACCTCATTTCATTTTAGACCACTGTTGCAGAGTCGGAATCGGCATTGCGCGCTACTCAAAAATGCAACTATTTAGCCTATACAGAAACAAGGAATGACGAATAAAAAAAACCCAAGCAACACCATTAACCTAATTGAGGAACAAAGCCATGAAAAGTCATAATTTACAGTGGCATTACATATTACAATATGTCGTCTTTTTTACGGATTGATGGATTCCCTCTAAAATGCGACGTATTAGGTATAATTGGTCACTAAATTCATCAGTAGTTCGTTGGCTTGGGTTCTGATCAAGAAATACCGGTTGTACCTCTGACAAACGTGGATTTAATGAAATGGTTTGTGGCGTAGCACCAGAAGCGTGTAAAGAGTTACGATGCTTATAATGTGCCTGAAAGAACCTGTATGTTAAACCTGTCATCGCGACACTATTATGTCATCAAGAATTTTTGGATCTGTCAACCACAGCGACTAAAATGCCGATGCCTTACTGACACTAAAAGCACTGAAGTACTGACGATCATCGACTTCGGTAGCTCATGCTGACCAGGCGAGATACGTAGTATGTTCTGGTTTTGGCCAAGCCACTTAATAGTTTAAGCTTATTCAATTCGTAAGAACCGGTTGTATTGCTGATTGTAATATCCATCCCATATTACATGTACAATGACCGGCAAAATGCACCCTTCACAGCCTCTGACACAAACTAATGGCTACACTTAACAGATGAAATGTCAACAATGTGGATCAAAATATAGGCTGTTGTTGATAACTTTTCGACAATACGTGTTATGGCAGCCTTTTCAGAGGAAACTTTTTGAAAGGATATTTTTAAATAATTTACAAATTCTTTAAGCATATATTTTCTGAGTTGATAAATAATGAAAGAAGCTAAGCTAACATAAAACAGCCTTGATGAGTCACAAAACGATTCCCACACTTTAAACCAACTCAAAAACAAACAATGCCCCACACACCGACCCCTCACCACAAACCACTAAACCATCTCCCAAACAGATTTTTATAATATAATTTCATAGATCACAAATATTAATACAATTTAATAACTGTGCGAAAAAGATCCCACCAATGTTGCGATGAGTGTTATGTTTAATAAAGTATATATACCTGATGTATTAGATTCCTGCTATAATAAACTTTATAAGTACCTATGTAATATAATAATTAAATATAAAGATATAGTATATATTATGATATATAGTAGAAACAGAAACAATAAGTGGATAGTGGTGGGTGGATTCATGCTAGCGTTTACAGTTAAACACAGATGAACCAAATGGATTGGTTCCTGCTTAATTAACATCTCCTGTGGTGTTATTACCACCACGGGAGGGAAACGTCCCGTTTAGTGGAATGTGTATACAGGTTAAGGCACTACGGGCTCACCATAGGCCGCGGTGTTACTGGAACTTTTTGTTCCATAGCGAATCTTTAATAACAGAGTGCAGTTCAGAGATCGTAACGTATAGTTGCAGGTCATCACCACTACGCATGGCACAAACCAATATATATAGTTTTTGAAAATTCTTCGCCCTAAAGTGACATATTGCTTATATTAGTTTATATATTGTTATATATAACTTTAGTTTTTATATAGCTTATATATATTTATAAGTTAATACACCTTTTAAATATAAATTCTTCCTTATTTTGGTCATAAATTGGTTGTTCTCTCTTCGCATATTTGCTGTTACTTTCCTGTTCTTTCAGTAATATTGTTCATTAAATTACGAAGGAAAAAGCTTTCGTTATTTTCCGAGCATTTCCCTTTTGCTGATAACTTTTCTTGTGCTCTTTTCTGTGTTATACGCCATTCGATCTCTTAAACGCTGTAATAATCAGTCCTTTCACTGTGCAATTGTTTCAACCCAAGGCGTGGATCGGCCGAGCTGTTACGGGGTTCAAATTGAACGCTTTAATGTGGGTCGATTATTGCCGAACCTGATCTGTATATTAACGCGCCTTGTTTAGAGGCAGCAGGCGCCCGCGTAGCTTGCTGGCAACAACACAGTGACAGCAGCAGTACTACAACAGAGCATAGAAGCAGTAACAGTAGAGAACGATAAAAAATAGCAGTCAACAATAGCCTTAGGAACAAGCAGCAGCATAGCAGCAGTGCAATAGAGCAAGGTAGGCACAATGGTAGCAAAAACGACGAATCGAAGCAGGTCATAGCACAGCAGCAGCAGCGAGCAATAAACGCAGCAGCTAGCAGGTGCAACACCTTCCACCAGCAGCTGCAACAAGCATGCAGCACCACCACCAACACGCCCCCATCGCACTTCAGCAGCAGGCAGCACCACCACCCCCCACCGACCGCCACCATCGCGCTGCATGCAGCATACTAACATTGATACCACAAGCCTTAAAAAATCGACGTATGGTGTGTTATTGTGAACGGATGTAAACATTGCTACAGCTCAAGATTAAAAAAAAACAAAGATCATCGTTGCCGTGGACAAATGTTAATGTTTTGATTCTGTGACTTCGGTCTTTATTTACGTGTACTGAAAGCTTGTTGTCTTATGCCATACAGATTGCATGATATGTATGGACGGTCTAACTGATCCACCCACTTCTATATGACCATAAAGGATCCTGTAGGGGAGTGAGGTAGTAAAAGAGCGTACCACTGCACGAGGACTAAGGAACCCATAGGGGAAAAAGAAAGGGGACAGGAAGGACAGCTAATTAGCTTTAGAAAAAAGAAGCCAGTCCTGCTGGTACGAAAAGGATAGGGCGAGTACTAAGTATATAGGTAGTATTCCCTTCTGATAAGTTAGATAAATCTATATCCTCTAGTTTATTCCAAAAACAGTAATTCTTAGGTATCATGGTCGCAGTAGTTACATATAACACATTGTACTCAACAGTCTCGTTTACCCCCGTTTATACTGTAAGTATAACGTGTAGACCCTGTAAAGTCTTATACAGGGCGAACTTGTACCTGTAAGGTGATCTTTATCATCTCAGCTTGGCTTTACCTTTAGAGATTATTTTACTTACAAGCTTACCTTACCTACAAAGCTTTTTAAGTTTACCTTTACCTGTAAATTAACTTTTACTACAGCCTTACCTAAACCTGTAAAGTTACCTTTACCTACAAGCTTTTAAGATTATCTTTACTGTAAATTAACAGCGGTAATTTATCTACAAGATTACCTTTACCTGTAGAGTTACCTTTACCTACAAGCTTACCTTTACCTGTAGATTGCTCTGTATGTTGTCACAATAAAGCAGAACAGCACTGAAAGACTCAGTTGTGTCCCCATCGCGGCCTCCTCAACCCACTACCGGAATGCGCACAACAAACTCCTTCTAAACCGGACACTAAGTTCTTAATAAGCGGAAGCCACCAGACCCCGAACCCTATCATATTATCCGTACATTATACCGGGGCGTAAAATGAACCTCTAATTTCCTGCAATTCCTTTTTGTAACTGTAATTAGCACCGGCCCACTTGTAATATAATTGATGCAGGGTCCAATTTACAGTAGTTTATGTATATTTTTTTAAGTTAATCTCATTGCTTGATCGCTTAATAAAATGTTCGTTATTTACGGACGTTGAACGTTTCATTAACGTCACGACGATCGTATCTCGTTTAACGATTAAACGTTTTAGTTCAGTGCAGTCCGGCTGTGTCATGGTCCTCCGGACTCGTATTCCGCCATTTTGTGTCTTTACCTGTGTGTGTTGCCTCAGTTTTGCAACTAATGGCAACATCACAATCGAACTTCCACCCTTCCACACACATCCTCCCTTCCTCAAACGTTGTTTGGTGGAAGGGAGATTAGCTCTTCGGCCATCAACTTCTCCCGTTCCGAGTGTGTCTGTAGCTAACTGATACGGCTTTTACTTTGTAAAGCTGCGAATGAATTGGGATTATTCAATCTCTTCTTGAATGTTCATACGTATAATCCACGTGTCACTTTACAGTGTTCATACACGTATCTTGGAGAACCTTAGTGTTTTGTTCCGTAGTGTTCTAATTCCTCTAGTTTTCTCGCAGTTTGATTTTTCCCCAATTTGTTTAGGTTACTCACACCAATACCTAATTAGGCATTAAGTGAATACTACACCTAATTATTAACCACAAATACCTAACGTAGGTTTACTCACTAATACCTAATAGATATTAGGAGTACATTGTATCATCTAGATACTAATAGGATACTCACCTATTTGTACTCCAGCACAAGTAGGTGAGTACAAATAGGTGAAGTACATATACACACTGCACTGGCCGCACCTACATATATATAGGGTACTGGGGAGTTACACAGCCTTGTGTGTGTGTGTGTGTGTGTGTGTGTGTGTGTGTGTGTGTGTGTGGTGTGGTGTGTGTGTGTGTGTGTGTGTGTGTGTGGTGTGTGTTTGAGAAAGAAATGATAGTGTAGTGAGCACGAAAGGGGAAACCAATAGGTCGGGGAACATTACATCAACAACCAACGTTCAAAAGATAGGTGGATCCAAGAGCTAAACAAGCTAGACCTGCAGGGACCAGCATTGAAAAAAAATAAGTAATAGTTACACGTACACAATATAAAAAATACTAGATTTAAACAAACTATGCTATTTCAGCATAACGTACTACTATTTCGGAACTATATTTTCGATGTGTGGTATGTGTGGTGTGTGGTGTGTTGTGTGTGGTGTGTGTGTGTGTGGGTGTGTGTGTGTTGGTGTGTGTTGTGTGTGTGTTGTGATGTGTGTGGTGTTGTGTGTTTTCCTAATTGTGGCAAATGAACGTTGAGATTCGGCTCTTCAAGCTCTGCATCACGCCATGTGTTACTGTTGCATATTGTCCAGGATTGTGCAGTACGGCTATCAATTTATCGTCTTATTTCCTAAAATATTGAGCTGGTGTTAGTTCAATCAATCTTGTCATCAATGCTAAGGCTATTTATAGGATTATGTAATCAATCTATTGTTAATCTGGGAACCATTCGCTCTTTTTTTTCTACCGGCATTAAGGTGCAATGTACTCAATGTAGCATTAACATGGAAGTTTATTTTGCTAATGCAGAAGAATGCCTACCATACATCCCCCCCTACCCGAACCCTCCTAATAACCTTCAGAGGCGAGTTTTAATGCCTGGAAGAATCCTTCGGGATCTTCTAATGGAGAGGACCTTTTGTGAACTCATAGCCTTGGAAAGCCAACTTTGGTCTCCAGCCTTTGAGGACCCTTTGGACTCCAGAACGGACGCCTGGAAGAAGAACTCTCGGGACTCTAAATCGCAGTCTGGGTAGCTTGTGCTCTCCAGAGTCACTTAGTGCCATTGATAAACTCATAATAAGGACGGCTCTTCAGTCGCGCCTTTTGCGTTGGTGATGATAATATCACCGTGTATTTTTTACTTCGCGAGACGTAGCACAAATGGCTAGTTTTTTGTTATTGAAGACGGGAGTCGGGGTGGCTTTGGTTTCATGTTGGTCCGGTGTACGGGGTGTTTGTGTATTTGTGTTGAGGTATGGTGTCTGTGTATAGGAATCGTGTTTTCGTTTGCAGGTGCAGTGCGTCCGTTTGTAAATTTGTGTGGAAGCGTAGATAATCCATTTCAGTTTTTATTTCTACAATCTCTGTCGGGTCTGTATCTCTCTCTCTCCTCTCTCTCTCTCTCCCTCCTCTCTCTCTCTCGCTCTCTCTCTCTCTCTCTCTCTCTCTCTCTCTCTCTCTCTCTCTCTCTCTCGCTCTCACACACACACACACACACACACACACACACGCCTATTTCACCGTCATAATTGGGGGCAATTTCCGGATCGTCGACCAGAAAATGAACTCGTCACTAAACACCACTTCTGACTCCTCCTGAGCCGACTTTTCTTTTCTCTTCCTCTCTTCTCCTATACCTTTTCGTCCTCTCTTCTCCTCCTCTATCTCTCTTTCCTTTCTTCTCCTTTACCTTCTCTTCCTTCTTCAGCATTGCCACCACTTTCTTCCTATAGTTGTATGTTGTTACAGATGTAAAATAGTGCAACAGTAGAATTGTAAAATTGTATAACTGTATTGTAGAAAGATGTTGCTGTATCATTATTCCGGTGTTACATTACATCACTGTCATTAAATCATTGTATTATCTTTACCTCGTTGCATCATTGTCTTTTTCTCATTGTATCTTAATCTTCGTCTCATTGTATTCTCATCTTTGTCTCATTGTATTACTACCCGTGTCTCACTGTTTCACAATCATCGTCTCATTGTTACACTATCATTGTCTCATTGTATCACTACCTTATTGTATCGCTGTATCAGAGATGTTGAGTGTGATGTGTGATGTGTGATGAGTGGGCGCTTCCACTACACATAAGGGGCATAACTGGCCGACCCCTCACAGTGTTCAAGAGAGAACTGGATAAGCACCTCCAAAGGATACCTGATCAACCAGGCTGTGATTCATACGTCAAGCTGCGAGCTGCCGCGTCTAACAGCCTGGTTGATCAGTCCAGCAACCAGAAGGCCTGGTCGACGACCGGGCCGCGGGGACGCTAAGCCCCGGAAGCACCTCAAGGTAACCAAGGTAAGGTAATGTGAAAGTCTGCGATGTTTAACGTGGTCGGCAGAGGCAAGTTGTAAGTGGTTAACCATGCAGCTGGGACAGCTTGGCGAGGCAACAAACAGTGGTAATCTATTGAATTTTGTTTCAGGGAAAAACATACAGTTTGTTAGGTTTATGTGTATGAATTGCTTAGGTCCATACAGATTCACACAGGGGGGAGATTTGATTACACATACAAAATATTTATGCAAATAAACAGTGCGGATATGGGTGCTGCATTTAGCAGGGGGGTGTAACGCGAACTATGGGCCACAGATGGAAACTAATTACCCAAATTGGTAACATATGCACAAGAAAAACCTTTTTCAGTCACTGAATAGTGAACAAATGTCAACTCTTGGAGAATCAACGAAGCCTGCTGGATGATTGTTACAACTCCAGGAGAATCAACCAAGCCTGCTGGAAGATTGTCACAACTCCAGGAGAATCAACCAAGCCTGCTGGAAGATTGTCACAACTCCAGGAGAATCAACCAGCCTGCTGGAAGATTGTCACAACTCCAGGAGAATCAACCAAGCCTGCTGGAAGATTGTCACAACTCCAGGAGAATCAACCAAGCCCGCTGGAAGATTGTCACAACTCCTGGAGAATCACCAAACCTGCTGGATGATTGTCACAACTCTAGGAAAATCAACCAAGCTGCTTGATGATTGTCACGACTCCAGGAGAATCACCAAGCCTGCTTGATGATTGTCACAACTCCTGGAGAATCCCCAAGCCGGCTGGATGATTGTCACAACTCCTGGAGAATCCCCAAGCCGGCTGGATGATTGTCACAACTCCTGGAGAATCACCAAGCCGGCTGGATGATTGTCACAACTCCTGGAGAATCAACCATGCCTGCTGGTTGATTGTCACAACTCCTGGAGAATCAACCAAGCCTGCTGGATGATTGTCACAACTCCTGGAGAATCAACCAAGCCTGCTGGATGATTGTCACAACTCTTGGAGAATCAACCAAGCCGGCTGGATGATTGTCACAACTCCTGGAGAATCACCAAGCCGGCTGGATGATTGTCACAACTCCAGGAGAATCAACCAAGCCGGCTGGAAAGCTATCTCACCTCCAGAAACTAGCCAAACGGGTCAGAATACAGCCAGATACCTGCGTCACTCCCGCCCGGCTATCACCAAACACCTGATGAGCTAGTAATAACAAGCCACCTCGGGCTATTTGCCCAATACAATGACCATTTCAATCCGTAATTACCGTGTCTGCTCCAGTTAAACAACCCAGACCGCATCGGCACACAGTAATCAAGTGATACTGATTGCAAAATATCACTTATGGGTGTAATATAATTTGTGATGTATTCATATCCTATTATCAATTGTCACCATGATTACACAGCGCCCGCGGCAAAGGGGCGTCCGGCGACGGTGCTTGGCCCCTGGCTTGGGTCCTTCTGGCCTGGAGGTGGGCCATCGGTACTTGTCAGGGGCTTAATTGGTTCATTTTATATCATGGGTGTGAAATAACGCTGGTGGTACGAGCCTCGAGCCGCCTCGGGCCGCCTGTTGTAGCGATAGAGGTGTGGGAAGGGGCAGAGAGGGTGCAGGGTGGATGAAGGGGGAGGGGATGGGATGTGAGAGAGAGAGAGAGAGAGAGAGAGAGAGAGAGAGAGAGAGAGAGAGAGAGAGAGACGGGAAGAACGTCGGAGAAGAAGGGGGTAAATGTTTAGAAAGGGAGGTAGAGAAAGAGAGATGGAGTAGTGTGGGAAGGGGGTAAGAATGAGAGATAGAAGGGACGAAGATGTAGATAGGATGTACAAAGGAAGAGTTGACTGGTGGGTGCATCTGGCAGAGAGCTACAGGGAAGATATCTATGAGAGAGATAAGAGATACTAAACAGGCGAAGGAAAGGATAAGAGAAACACACAGTATAACAGAGTTATAAATCAGCCACCGCCGGAGACGCCGACAGACAGAAACACTGATCATTTCCTAAGAAGTTATTGTGAAGAAACAAAGCCAATAACCCCCTTCACGGGGCGAGTCTTCAGCCTAACAAGTAGTAATTAAAGGTAATCACATGCACGTAAGGAGTTAATTTTCACTTAGTGTCAAGGTGAGGGTGGAGGGGTGAGGGAGGGGTGGGAAGCCCTGTGGGGGAGGCGGTTTGTGGGGGGAAAGGGGGATCGGGTAGAGGGTGGGGGAGGGTGAGGGTTGGTGGTGGTGGAAGGGGGATGGTAATTATCTACCTAACACTACTCACCTAACAGCGTCTACGGTGGGAGTGAGATCTATCTCTGCATGCCTCGCCACCTAGCCTTGGTGTATCTTTTATGTTGCAATTTAACTATTCTGAAGTTCAAATTCTTTGTTGAATCTGGTCTCAAAGTTGTGGATGGAGGTGGCTTCCACACTTCTTCTTTCAGAGCATTCCACTGGTTGACTGCCCGTACTGTGCACGATTGTTTTCTTACATTCCTTCCGCTCATTGTATTTCTAGTTTCCACCTGTGTCCTCTTACATACTGTCTCTCAATTTTAAGAGGCTGTCTTTGTCCACCTTATTTATTTCCCATAGCATCTTGCATGTCGTGATCATATCCTCTCTATTCCTTCTATCTCCTAGAGATTGTGAGATTTAATTCCATTAGTCTGTTCTCTCCCTTTCAATTTTGTTTTTATGCTTCACAAGGTGCAGATTTCATTCCGGAGCTGCATATTCCAGTATTGTTCTAACAAATGCTAAGTCTAGATCGCCTTGAAGGAGTTCTAATTTAGGTTTCTACATGTGTTCTTATATTTGCTAGACTCCCATATCGATGTTATCCTTATGGTCCCATCCTCTTATTGAGTAGATGCTATCTGGTATTCTCTCTCCCTTTCCCATCATCCTTTCTTTACACCGTTTGGATTGAATTCTTGCAACCATTTATTTGACCACTCCTGGAGTTTGTCAAGATCCTCCTGTAACTTCCTGCACTTTTGTTATACATTCATCAGCTTTACATCACTTGCAAACATTAACATGTACTATCTCACTCTGTTTTGTAAGTCGATCACATAAATAAGGAACAGCAGCACTCCCAGAACAGAACCTTGTTGGACTCCACATATTACATTCTTTCCCTCCCTCTTGAAACCTCTTCTCTGAATGTGATTCTTTGTATTCTATCCTTTAGGCACTCCCTTACCAAGTTCAGTGGTGTCCCAGTTATCCCAGCACAGCCTACTTCTAGTAAAATACAATTCTACGGAAATACAGTCTTCCGAGCCTTCTTTATCCCTGTCNTACTTATCTTTTCGTCCTCCCCCCCTGCCATCCCTTCAAGTAGCACTGAAACAAATGTAAAGGTCTCTTTTCATTTGTCATCCCTTCTTTTTTTTCCATTCTTGTTTCTTAATCAGCAACAAGTTCACGTTAATAATACGTTGCATTTTTTCAATTATTTTGTTTATTTACTTCCATCTGGTTAAGAAAATATTTGTTGATTATAGTCGGTCCCGGAAAGGCAAAAAAAAATGGGCATGCGGGTATGAACTCCGTTTGTTGATATGACGTGGTCTTGTGGCTCTGAATCGGGTTTATTATATGAAACGGACATGCGGGTATGAGGTAGGCTTGCAGGTATGAAACGCGGTTGCGGGTATTAAGCCGGACAGCTAATTTGAAACGGGTTTTGCAGGTATGAAACGGGCTTATACGAGGAGATGATAATGACGTCACGTATTGTTTGTGAGCTGAGTTGGCGCCGGGTCAGCTGGGCCCCATGACCGTGTCAGTGGCTAGGACACACGCTAGGGGAGGGTGGAAATGCTGGGTCATACCTAGCAGGCGATCGGCTGTGAAGTGGCACGAACGAGCGACCCGGAGGAGGTCAATGGCCGGCGCCAGCCTCCTTGGCGGCCAATATAGTGTCATATCGAAGCATGGCTGGGGTTTGTAAACATGGCTTCGGATCGGATCTTGTTGTTGGAGCTCTTAGGGGAGGGAAGGGGGGGGGTGGGGGTTACACTGCACTGTTGGAGAGTTTCTTCTGTTGGTAAGCTGTTTGACCTCTTTTGTGGTGCTGTTGAATGGTCTGACCTCTGCCCATGTCGTTCTGCCAGTATGCTGTTTGATCCGTGTCATTGTCTGTTCAGTATGCTGCCTGACCTCTGTCGTGTTCGTTCTGCCAGGATTCTGTCTGATTTCTGTCGTAGTCGCTTGCGTCAGCATGCTTAATGACCCCAGTAGTTGTGTCAGCATGCCGTCTGATCTCTCACGTTGTCGTTCTGTCAGTATCGTGAGCCCGCTGACTCTTTTATTTTCATGGTGAACTGGAGTCTTGATTGATTCTTAAAAGCTCGTAGAGAAACTATCAGTTTCTAAAGTGTTTATAATACGTCTTGGGTTCACTAGACAGTTGTATTATTATTATTATTGTTACTATTATTATTCTTTTTAAGTATTATTATTATGTTATTGTTTTGTATAAGTATGGTGTAAAAATATATATATATATATATATATATATATATATATATATATATATATATAATATATATATATATATATATTTTAGGGTAATGGGATCGGTGAGATTGTTTTCTTAACTGATTGATGTTAATTATACGAAGCAAATTAGTATAGTCAGATGGAGAAATATCAGTTTTTCATTATATGAGAGAGAGAGAGAGAGAGAGAGAGAGAGAGAGAGAGAGAGAGAGAGAGAGAGAGAGAGAGAGAGTCGGCCAATATAGGCTCCTGAAGGTAGGAGTGTACTGAGGCTGGCGGGTAGTGTTGTGGTCCAGCCCAGCTATATACTGGAGGGCCGGTGGCAGTGATCTGATAAAGAGATAGCCGACCGTCTCCTCCCGCCCTCCCTCAATCCCTCTCTCTCTCTCTCCCACCTGTGTTTCTCTCACTCTCAGTCCCTCTCACACTTTCTCCTTCCCTCCCTGTTTCAATCTCTCGTTCCTTCTTTCCTTGCCTCCTCTCAATCTCTCTTTCTATCCTCCCTCTCTCATCTCTCTCTCTCTCTCTCTCCCTTACTCTCTTCCTTATTTTCTTTCTTCCTCCATTTCTTCGTCATTCAATCTCTCTTTCCGCATAACCTCACATCTCGATTTATCCTTTTCGTCCCTCCTAGCCATTCATCCAACCAGCCCCATCCAACCCCCATCCTTTCCCTCAGCTATCCATCCTCACCCGTACCTATTCCTATATTGAATAACTTTGTCTTCTGCTCGTTCCGGTTGACTTCACTATCTTAATCTCTTCACTAACCTGTTTCACCGCCGACCTTAACTGGAAGAGTTCTCTTCAGCTCCCTGTCCGACAGTCCTTATGATAATTATGTGATTGTACTGATATACCTTAATACGTTACTAGAGTCGCTATTATTCTGTTTCTTTCTAATCGCGTTGGTAAACGATATGCGTCAAATCTGTGGTTTATGACGCCGCCAAAGGGACATATGATTGTGTTCAGATAGGAGCAAGGCATTTAACCTGGGGTCAGAGATGCGAAACTGGGGTCAGGTTGAGGTCTGGAGTTACACTTGAAAATTGAGACGGTGGTTGTAAAATGAGTCAATATGCCTCTGTATATACTTATATATAAATACATATTTAAGGTACCCACTATCTATATTTGTAGATATTTTTTTGGGGGGAGATATAAGGTGTTGTCAGGGCGCTGGGTTATCAGTTATTCATCTTTAATTACGAATTTGAGGAAGACGCATTAATTCTTATATATTCCCTACACTTCTCTGATTGGGGAACTGTATTGGTTCTGTTCAGTACTGTACTGTACAGTACAGTACTGAACTGTACTGTTTATGGGGACTGTGTGTCATAGGTTACTGTTCATGAGACTGTATACCATAGGTAAACTGTTGATGAGACTGTGTGGTATTGGTTATAGTGTCTTAAACTGGTATTGATTACTCATGAGGCGAAAGAGACCTTTCACCGGCCAGTTGAGATTCTCTTAATTGTTGACAACTTCATTTAACATCTCGTGCGCCCTGGTGATGTTTAAGACGAGGGTAAAATAATGTTATTTGCTCCTAAATCAGCCCATAACCTTTTGGTTGCATCATGTGAAAAGTTGTCGACGAGCTGTTCGGATATAATAATATGTGTTTTAAATCAAACTTGTTTTGGTATGTAAATAAAAAAAGTAGTGAAATTCTCGTTCAGTTGTGACATTCAGTGATGTGGTTCGTGTTGTATTGTACCTTGTTTCTTTACTTCATATACATGGTAGGTACAGCCTGATGTATGGCCTGATGTGTGGTACAGCCTGGTGCGTGGGGTACAGCCTGGTGCGTGGGGTACAGCCTGGTACGTGGGGTACAGCCTGGTGCGTGGGGTACAGCCTGGTGCGTAGGGTACAGCCTGGTGCGTGGGGTACAGCCTGGTGCGGGGTAACAGCCAGTGCGTGGGGTACTGTCTGGTGCGTGGCGTACAGCCCAGTGCGTGGGGTACTGTCTGATTCGTGTGGTACAGCCTGGTGCATGGGGTAATGTCTGGTGCGTGGGGTACAGCCTGGTGCGTGGGGTACAGCCTGGTGCATGGGGTACTGTCTGGTGCGTGGGGTACAGCCTGGTGCGTGGGGTACAGCCTGGTGCATGGGGTACTGTCTGGTGCGTGGGGTACAGCCTGGTGCGTGGGGTACAGCCCGGTGCGTGGGATACAGCCTGGTGCATGCCTTACACTTACTCCCTGCTCTTTCCACTGCACCCTCCAGTCTCCCGCCGACCCTCGCCTCAGACCAGCAACAATAGCGGAACGCGGAGGTTCACAATAACCCGGTGGTAGACTGCACCCCAGACACCCTATGGCGACCGTCGGTTTATTAGTGGAGGTGGGCCACAGCTCCGACACAGAAGGCGTTGGGGGTTTATTAGTGGTGGGGTCAGGGCTCCTACACAGAAGGCGTTGGGGTTTATTAGTGGTGGGGTCAGGGCTCCTACACAGAAGGCGTTGGGGGTTTATTAGTGGTGGGGTCAGGGCTCCTACACAGAAGGCGTCGGGGGTTTATTAGTGGTGGGGTCAGGGCTCCTACACAGAAGGCGTCGGGGTTTATTAGTGGTGGGGTCAGGGCTCCTACACAGAAGGCGTCGGGGGTTTATTTGTGGTGGGGTCAGGGCTCCGACAAAGGTTGGGAGTTTATTAGTGGTGGGGTCAGGGCTCCGACACAGGTTGGGGGTTTATTAGTGGTGTTGTCAGGTCTCCGACACAGAAGGCATCAGGGGGGAAGATAATTAGTGATGGGTCAAGGATCTGACAGTTAGAACAGGTATGTAAAGTTTATTGGAGGCGGGTGGAGGCCGAGTTAGAGAGACGTCATTGAGTTTAGTTGTTCTAGGTAAGAACACAAATAGTTAGAAATTGGGTCTGGGGTTTGCTAGAATTAGGCGAGAATATGGACAATTAACAAATACAATTACAATTTACTAGAGGAGGAATAGACCAAGCAAAACAGCTAGAAAAGATGACTGGGGCTTATAAGAGAAGAGATGGAGATGGTCCGATAGTTTAGAAAAGGTGTCTAGGGCTTAATTAGAGATGGTTGAGGGTGCTGACAGTTAGAAATGACGTCTAGGGGCTTATCAGAAGAGGTGCCAGAGGGATCGAAGACTGTTAATATAAGGGATGAAACTCTGGTCACTGTTATGTCGAGAGGGTTGGAAATGCTACTGAAGAAGTGTTAAGTCAATACATCGACTAAGTCAGAGTTATAGTTAGGAGATCAAGTTGGGCTTTATTAGAAACTGTGGTTATAACTTGAGATCTACCAGTCATTAAGTAAACTGGGGATAGAGAATAATAATTGCGCCAGTTTATGAGTCTACTGGACTTCATAAGGCAGTTTGGACACAGCGTTTAGGTAGGCATTAAGTCGATTGGGCGAAGGAGGGCGGCCTTGACAGTCACTTGAGTCGAGTGTTTATCCCAGACTGTAGACTGGGAGGAGGGGACGAAGGGGGGGTCACTCTGGAAGACCCACACACCTGCAGTAATAAACAGGGGTTGGTGGACGGTAAATCTTCATTTCAATCAGCTGTAAAAGACCAGCTCATAAAGTATGTCTTGCGTAATAATTGTTTTTAAGTGCCGTTAAAAATGAACGGACGCATAAGGCAAGGTGTAACAATAAAAAAGACGGGACTCGGTTAAATGATAAAGTGAGAATGCGTGAGACTCCTTAATGAGGTAGAAAGTATGAGTTCCCCTTCACCCTCCTCCCCCCCAATTCCTTCACAGGACGACACGTCGGTATGGAAGGCGTTCCCTGGCTACCTCTCTCGGGTCCACTTCCTCAGAGCACGACTTGTCGTCTCGGGAAGAATTGTGTTGATATCACTGCTTGTTACAACCCCAGGACCATAGTGTTATTAAGGATAGATGAAATTGCTTATGTAATAATCTAAGATGAGGTCTGATAAGACCTTTTGTGCTCTCTGTAATGCTCTTGCGCTACCGCTCACAGGATGAGTACGGGGTGCATAATAAACAAGCCGCCTTCGGCGGCAACAATCAGTCTTACTAATGCAAGCAACAGAGAGACCTGGTTTGTTGTGGGCTCAACAACATGGGTCAAAAGCACTTTTGGGTTTTTTTTTCTGGAAGGAGACACAGACACTAAATTAATAAGGGGAAGAACACCTGAGAAGGAAGTATGCAGATATAAGGAAGAAACCCGCGGCCAGCCAGAGTGTATGTGAGCAATGGAAAGGAAGGTTGCGGGACATCGGATGAATTTACTCACCTAATTGTGCTTGCGGGGGTTGAGCTTTTGCTCTTTGGTCCCTCCCTCTCAACTGTCAATCAACTGGTGTACAGATTCCTAAGCCTACTGGGCTCTATCATATCTACATATAAAACTGTGTATGGAGTCAGCCTCCACCACATCACTGCCTAATGTATTCCACCTGTTAACTATTCTGACACTGAAAAAGTTCTTTCTAACGTCTCTGTGGCTCATTTGGGTGCTCAGTTTCCACCTGTGTCCCCTTGTTCGCGTACCGCCAGTGTTAAATAGTTTATTCTTGTCTACCCTGTCAATTCCCCTGAGGATTTTGTAGGTAGTGATCATGTCTCCCCTCACTTCTGTCTTTCAGTGCCGTAAGGTGCATTTCCCGCAGCCTTTCCACGTAACTCATGCCTCTTAGTTCTGGGACTAGTCCAGTGGCATACCTCTGAACTTTTTTCCAGCTTCGTCTTGTGCTTGACAAGGTATGGGCTCCATGCTGGGGCCGCATACTCCATGATTGGTCTTACGTATGTGGTGTACAAGGTTCTAAACGATTCCTAACACAGGTTCCTGAACGCTGTTCTGATGTTAGCCAGTCTCGCATATGCCGCAGACGTTATTCTCTTTATGTGGGCTTCAGGAGACAGGTTTGGTGTGTTATCAATTCCTAGATCTTTCTCTCTTTCCGTTTCATTAAGTACTTAATCTCCTATTCTGTATCTTGTGTCTGGCCTCCTGTTTCCACCGCCTAGTTTCATTACTTTGCATTTACTCGGGTTAAACTTTAGCAGCCATTTGTTGTACCATTCATTCAGTCTGTCTAGGTCGTCCTGTAGCCTCCTACTATCATCCTCTGTTTCAGTCCTCCTCATAATTTTTGCGTCATCAGCAAACATTGAGAGAAACAATTCTATACCCTCTGGGAGATCATTTACATATATCAGAAAAAGTATTGGTCCAAGGACTGACCCCTGCGGGACTCCACTTGTGACGTCACGCCAATCCGAAACCTCACCCCTCACAGTGACTCGTTGTCTTCTGTTACTTAGGTACTCCCTTATCCAACGAAGTACCTTCGTTGTGTGTGTGTGTATGTGTGTATGTGTGTGCACGCGTGCGTGCAGTATGTTTAGGAACAGAAGTGTGCGAATTTGGTCACTGACGTCACGTCTCTCGTCACAGCATATATCACGTCAACTTCCAGACATTCCAAGAACATATATATATATATATATATATATATATATATATATATATATATATATATATATATATATATATATATATATATATATATATATATATATTCCGAAAGGCTGCGTATGTCTGGTATTGGTGAAAATAATAGTGTTTACCTGGTGTGTGCGCGCGCGCGCGCGCGTGTGTGTGTGTGTGTATATGTGGTGTGTGTGTGTGTGTGTGTGTGTGTGTGTATGTGTGTGTGTGTGTGTGTGTGTGTGTGTGTGTGTGTGTGTGTGGGTGTGTTGGAGTTTTAGAGAGGGAGTTGCGTCACCCTACTTGTTGCTACCTATTGGCTCCCGGACCAGCCTACATGCCTTCACATAATGCCTCGTCCGATACCCCGAGTGGAGACGAGCGGCCGCGACTACATAGGTGTACCTGAGTGTATAGCTCTCAACACCCCCACCGAGGACCTCCGGACGTACACAGGCATACATCCAAAGATACATCCCAAGGAATCAGAATGACTTACATACAAATATCCCATTGACTACGCGACTTCAAGAACCCCATAAAGGTCGATAAAGTTAGTGGATGACCTCCGGGATTCTTGAGGGCACTGAAGATCTCTCATTAGAAGTAGCTTGCAGAAAGAGAGAGAAAGAGCGAGAGTGAGAGAGTGAGGGGGTGAGGGGGAGGGAAGGGTGCTGTGGGAGTGCGGGTGTGCGCGGGGTGTGATTACTTGGCGTCAGACCACTGCAGGGTTGTCTATAAGTGCTGTTCGAATCATTTGTACCTGCCAAGGCCGGGGCCAGGAGGCAACCAGCCGGGTCCGGACGGTTCCACCAAGATCTTATCTGAGGGCCGGCCTCTCTCCTCCCCTCCCTTCCTCCTCCTCCTCCTCATTCTTCTCCTCCCTTCTCTCACTCCTCACCTTTTTTTTTTTTGACTCGGAGTCGATGGCATAGATGTTGCAAAGCCAGATAATGTAATCAATCAATGACTAAATAAATTATCCCTCTTGCTGTCCTGCTCTTTCTCCTGATTTTTGTTTATTTTCCTACTCCTTGTTTCTCCTCGTTAGCAATATATATATTGCTATAATCTCCTGATTAGCGTCTCTCCTTTAGCTGTCTGGTTTATCTCCTCTTTTGCTTTCTTCTTCTTCCCCATTTGTACATCTGTTGTATCCATTTGCAATCCAGACATCAACAGGTATATAACAGAATTATTGTTATCCTTTCTTTTCTTAATCATCTTCCTCTTTACTTACATTTTTTTCCCCTGTTTTCTTCTCTTGTTATTACTCCTCAACCAACTTTTTCTCTTTATTTACTTTTGCATGTTTTCTTCCATTTACTGTTATTGCAACGTTTGCATCATGCAGTTTTGTCCTGTTTTTTCTTTCCCTTCCGTTTACTTTGTATTATTTTCTTCTAAGACATCATCACCACCATCATCGACATCATCATCACCATCACCACCATCATCACCTCAGCTCCCAATATCGTGATGGTTTTAACACAGTCTACAAACAATGAAAAAGTATCATCATCTATCAACACTTTCATGCTCCCCAGCGTGTCGTGTATATCACTATCATCAATACCATCATGATCGTGGGTTCATGTTGATCATGTTCTCTCGTGCTCTTCACCTTCGTCAGCTTCACCACAATCTTGTTGCAGTGAGCTACGGCTCCGTCTGTTATCAACTCGGATGACAGCAACGATACCAACTTGCAGCAATTGCTACACTTGCGTTGACACTACTGTAA
>WNGS01052365.1:5953495-5978300 GCA_020271785.1 Procambarus virginalis
CCCTCATCTCTCTCTCTCTCTCTCTCTCTCTCTCTCTCTCTCTCTCTCTCTCTCCCACGCCCCCCTCCCAACGTCAGTAGTGGGGTTCGTTAGTTAAGTGCTAGCGGCTAGTGGCGGATGCGGTGGTCTCGTTAATGACACACAATGGCGCACCGTCAACAGCCAAACCTCACTTTTAGTGTCGACGTCGCTGGCACAAACCGGTACACTGTTATGCATCATTTGCATAGTGAATTTTGAACAGTGTATTAAGGGATTCGGCATGTCAGGTGTCTCCAACACTCCCCCCCCCGCCCACCCCTACCCTGCATGTGTATACTTGTGTGTGTTTACTCATTCTGAAGGGCATACTAGCACTGTTGTCAGTGTAAACAAACCAGTGTTTGCCAGTGCGGAACTGTTGCAACATTCCCGTGTTTGGATACAGTGTTGAATACTGATAATGGAGGAAAATGTACTCAATCTTCAGGATAATCTCTGACGAACACACAGTGTTAGTGTGGACTGAGTTAAGGGGGTAATTCCTTAATGCAGGTCGTTGCTGAACTGCGTATTATAATCAGGAGTTATAATCCTTGGTAAAGAAAACGTACCAACCAAATATTAAACACAAATTTAAACTGGGAAATTTTTAGGTTTAAGTGATGTGGGTTTCAGGGTAACACCCCGATAACACCCAGATCTGTGAGTCAGGATAACCCCCATATAACACCCAGATCTTGGTGTGAGGATAAGACCCAAATAACACCTAGATCTAGATGTGAGAATAACACCCTGATGAGACAGATCAGGGTGTGAGCATAACACCAAATGTTTTGGTTTCTTAAACCAAGAAACCAAAACATATGGTTTCGGTTATAAGGCTATTAGGGTACAAGCATTTATACTGACTAGGCGCCAATCATTAACTGCACACCTCTGTTTCCCCAACAGTGATTGGGTACCTGGTATTAAACGATTGGCGGCTCGTATTCCTGGGAAAACTAGTGGGTAAGGTTTACCATGAGCTATGGGATGGGTGAAAGCTACTAACTAACGAAAACCTGCCAATAGGAGTCAGCAGGTGTCTGCTCCTGTAACCACCTGTGTAAATTGTTTTATAGAAATAACAATCATAAAGTAAATCTTTATCGTATACTTCTCTCTTAAAAGCCTTCAACATGAATTATGAACCACAGTTTCGACCAACGTATATGATCTGGAAAGAATACTTAAAAAGGGTTACAAGTTAATCATTGAATTAGGAATCGTTTTATATGAAGAAAAATTAAGAAAATTACAATTACAGCTATAGAAAAGTGAAGAGTAAAGGGAAGACATGACTGACAGGTACAAATGGAAAAGCAAAATATTTTAATAAAAATGATTTGAAGAAATGAAGATAGGAACCTAAGTTAGAACACAAAAAGGTACGTAGCTAGTTGGATGAGTCTAGATTTACAACAAAAATAGAGAAACACAGCTTTGGTAATAGGGTTGTAGATCTGTGGAAGAATTCACCAACATCTTAGAAATAAATATAATGGAAACTGCAAGCATCTGATGGAGAAAAGTATGGATAAAGTGAACGAACAAAAGCTGCTACTAATGCTCATTGAACCTTTTGATGTTCTCTTTTGTTTGTGTTATTTTGACCTGAAACTTTCATCAGTTGAAGAACAAAAATCAGTACATTTGAAACTTGATTACAACGCAAAAACTAAGGAAAAACTAGCATAGGAAAATATAATGAACAAGAACATTACATGAACAATATGGTTGTCTGTCAACTGAACGTCCATCACTGTGTTTCCTCTCCCTCTCTGCTTCCCCCTCATCATTTTCCTCAACACATCTCCAGTGCTTCTTGTTCCTTCTCTTTCGAATTATATTCCTCTTCTTCTAATCCCATTTCTCACTTCTCACTTAAATCATTCCCGTTCCCTCTTTCCATCTCCACGTTATCATCCTCCTCCCGCTGCCCCCACCCATCAGGGCGCACCCATGGTACTCACCGCCCACCAAGGCACACCCATGGTAGTCACCGCCCACCTCCATACTTCAAGCCCATTAGACCGTTCCTTGTACAGCATATGCGTGAATTGAGCTGTCAATACGGTAGTTATAAACCTGCATACAGGGACGCCAATACACCCTCTACTCTCCTCTGCAGTGTGAATCTTCCCTATTCTTCCCTTTTTTCATTTTGTTAACCCATTTCCGTTCGTAGGTGCTCGTTAATTGGCTCGGCATAACGTTAGCTTGGTTGAATTTCCGTGTTAATTCCTTGACCAACACGGGTGTGGCTTTTTCTATATACGCTTTGTCTTCTGACTGTTCAAGGGGGGTGGGGGAGGGGACGGTTCGTCTGGTTGCAAGAAGTTCACACTAGGTGTGTGCTGTTTTCTGATTGTCAGGTACATCACCTATTTCCTGCGAACTGGCATTGCCTTTTCTGATAGCCCCCCCCCTGTTAGTCATTTTCATCCTCATACTAAACACAGACAACAACACAATACACAGTATCGTGTCATGCTTCACTAACGGTACCGAAATAATTGTGATCATCGACTCAGTGGAAGAGTCAGAAATGTGATCATGAGTCACCCCAGAGAAGTAAGGAGTCGACTGTTGATCCACATATAGTCACCCCAGAGAAGTAAGGAGTCGACTGTTCATCCACATATAGTCACCCCAGAGAAGTAAGGAGTCGACTGTTCATCCACATATAGTCACCCCAGAGAAGTAAGGAGTCGACTGCTGATCCACATATCGATCAGGCGAGTTCTCAGCCTTAAACCAGCTGAATTGCAGCCAATAAGGACTGGAGTGAAAATGTCAGAGCTGACGACAACATTCTGAGTGCCGACTGACATTTCCTGCTAGAGCAGAAAACCTCATAACACACTATTTCTTCCACCTCCTCTCACCCCCTTCCCCCTCCATCTGTTGTACATTCACCTGCTCCTTCTCTTCCTCATGTCCTTCTTCCACCATCTTGTCATCTATTCTCTCTTTCTCTCTCTCTCTCTCTCTCTACTTCATTCGCTTTCTCATCTCTTTTCGTAATCTTCTTCCATAGTTTAATCAGGTTTCATCTTTTCAATCTTCATAACTTGTTGACATCCTTCATCTTTGTCTTCTTCCATCTCCTTTATCCACTTGCTGTACCTCCCCCTCCACTCCTCCTTCCGTCAATTGCAGACACTTGGTTCATGATGATCCTCCTCCTCCTCCTCTTCCTTCTTGGGCGACTTCCCTCTCATCTCTTCTCTCTCCTCCTCCTTGAGCGCTCTCTCATGCGTCTGCTGAAGTGTAGAGTGCTCTTTCTGCCCTCCTCCTCCTTCTCCTCCTCCTTCCTGTCGACCGTCCCCCCCCTCTTCCAGCATCCTCTTCAACTCCTCTTCAGTTATGTTCTCCGCCTCTTCATCTTTTCTTGTCCTTTCCTATTCCTCTTCTCAAACTATTCTTTCATTTTTTTCTTCGGCTCCTACTTTCTATTGTTTTCCTATTTTTGCCTTCCTCATCTTTCTCCCCTTTCTCCCTCCAGCTTCCCCTCTTCTTTCTATAAAAATAAAATTTTCTCTATTCTTTTCTTCCCTCCTCCCCCATCCTCTTTCCTCTCGTTATCTCCTCCTCCACCTTCCTTATTCTCGTCCTACTTCTCCTTACCCAGGTCAATCCACGTACTGTTCCTTCGTCGTCGACTCAAAGACAGGCGGACCCGTGGAAGGGAGTGACTCCTGCGTGTGTGTGTGTATGTGTGTGTGTGTGGCTACCTGGCCGAGTGACCGTCCGCTGACCAGAGAGTGTGTGTGCTTACATCCTATTCTCCTGCGATTATTAGGCACGTTAGCGCGCCCTTTAGAGCCCATTCTGCATGTTTCAAAGCCTCCAGAGGCAAGCTGTTTAGATAAAATGGGTGGAGGGTGGAGATGACACTCCACCATGACTCAACAGCTTGGGCTGGAATAGCGGGCGTTCAGGGCCACAAAGGCCCACACACACACACACACACACACACACACACACACACACACACACACACACACACACACACACACACACACACACACACACACACACACACTACTTGTATACCTCACATGTCAGACCAATACTGGACTATGCGGCTCCAGCGTGAAGTCCACGTCTAGTCAAACACAAAACGAAGTTAGAAAAGGTTCAGAGTTATGCCACCAGGCTAGTCCTCGAGCTGAGAGGTATGAGCTACGAGGAAAGATTACTGGAGCTGAACCTCACGACACTGGAAGAGAGAAGAGTTAGGAGAGACATGTTCACCACCTACGAAATTATCAGAGGAATTGACAGAATAGATAAAGATAAACTGTTTAACACGGGTGGTACGCGAACAAGGGGACACAGGTGGAAACTGAGTACCCAAATGAGCCACAGGGGCGTTAGAAAGAACTTTTTCAGTGTCAGAGCAGTTAACAGGTAGAATGCATTAGGCAGTGATGTGGTGGAGGCTGACTCCATACACAGTTTCAAATGTAGATATAATAGAGCCCAGTAGGCTCAGGAATCTGTACACCAGTTGATTGACAGTGGAGAGGCGGGACCATAAAGGCAGAGCTCAACCTCCACAAGCACAACTAGGTGAGTACTTCCCCTATCATATAACAAATTGACCTCAGTGTCTATGACCTGATATACTAACCTCTCACTAATTTGGTGAAAGACCGTAGCAGAAGAGAAGGAAAACAGTGATATATAGTGTCGAGAGAGAGATGAAAGGTGAAGGGAGATGGAGGGACAGCAGGAGGAGAGGTGTGTTGATGTTGGAAGAGGGAGGAGGAGGAGGCGGCGACTCAGGAAGAGCAGTGGGAGGGGATGGAGGCGAGAAGAGGAGGGGTAGCAGGAAGAGGCGCGTGCCAAAGAGGTCTGAGTGGTAAGGTCTGATCTCCCTCCTGATCGTTTCGGGATATCAACGGCTTACCTGGAGGCGTCCTGGCTTAGGTGTAGAAAGGTGTTCCGACCTTGCTGTACGAGAAAGTTATCGCTTGGGTATAGATGTAGACACATCCTGGCCTGGGTAGAAGTGTAGACGGGCGTCCTGGCCTCCATATAAGTGCAGAGGCATCCTGGCCTGGAAATATGTGTAGATAGGCGTCCTGATCTAAGTATTGGTGTAGACAGACCGACTCACCCATTACACACTGTCTCTACAGGAGTCAAACACTCACCATGATCAATTGGTTTTAAAACATACAGAATGTTTCCTAACAGGCATTGTACTATCAATGTTTCATGTCAGCTACTGACGTGTCTGATCTTAATGATATAATTGAATGGAAAATTAATCATGCACTAACGTAAGGAAATTGCTGGCGAAAGCAGGATTACCTGAAGCTTAATCTAACTTATCTTAACCTGCTTACTTATCTCGGTAAGATTATTCTCGAGGCTAACAGGTAACTAACTTTTGTCTTCTATGAAATGAGTATAGCTGAAAGGCTACTTTCTGATGTTTGTTCAAAGTATCATTGTTCCATCCTCAAACTACATTCAGATTCTCATAGGCCCATATATTTAAAATCTTGAATATGAACCTTGCTTCAATTCACTGTTTTTAACACACTCATGTGTCGTATGCGGGGTCAAATATCACCCAACTAGTCAAAGTTATGCTGGTACTCGGTACACAACACAGTATTGCTGAATACTTTGCTCATACGGACGGTAGAGCGACGGTCTCGCTTCATGCAGGTCGGCGTTCAATCCCCGACCGTCCAAGTGGTTGGGCACCATTCCTTTCCCCCGTCCCATCCCAAATCCTTATCCTGACTCCTTCCCAGTGCTATATAGTCGTAATGGCTTGGCGCTTTCCCCTTGATAATTCCTCTTCCTCCTCATATTTCAATTTTCCCTCGTCCAGACTGAATAAATCTAGCAGGAAACTTTGACATTGTAAACAGGGAAATCATACTAGAATAAGTTGTTGATCTAGGAATACAGGCTAAATTAGTTAGATAGATAAAAGGTTATTTGTCTAGTTGAGAAGCATAAAATTATTATGAATTGGTTAATGGACGTAAAAGCACAAAGATTAGACACTTGGGAGGATTGGGATATATACTCTGCGTTGGTTCCGAGGATCAGCGCCCATACGGCCCGGTCTCTGACCAGATTTCGTAAATACACCAAAGGAAGATAATGTACTCGCTTCGTTATTAATGCAGGTAAGAAGTAAAGCATCAATGAAAATGCTCAAACTATGGGTAAGAACGTGTATCAGTGCTATACTGATGGCTCAGCAGACGGCTCACCAGACGGCTCAGCAGACGTATGTACTGGATGCACATATAATAATAATACATATAATAATGAATAATGATTATTATATGAATACGAATAATTATAATGTATTTAAACACTCATCTCTCGCTCATGCAGCAATGAAGCGAGCCAATGACTGAGCCAGCACAATTTAAAATCAACTTGCAGGCATATACCTTGCCACTGAATTTTTAAAAGACACAGGCAGTGAAATTATATAATGTGACTCGCAGAATGCACTCTTAATACTGAATACACATAGTAGTAGCACTGATGGAAAGAGTAGCAATGGAATGAATGTTTTTGCTGTTAAATAAAGTAAATTTCATGTTATATTTCTTTGAACACCAAAACATTTTGGCATCTCAAATCATTATATGTTGACATGCTTGTAGAAATAACCTGTAACAGACCCGGAGTAGAATATTTTAGAAAAGTAGAAAAGTAGAATACTAAAAGAATGTCCGATTAAAATCCCATTGACTAAACTAACAGACAAAAGTTGCTGCATTAAACAAAATGTTGATTACCACGACTAATTAAGGTATAATTTACCATGTGATGTCTTAGAGGCGAATGTACCCCTCGTATACAACCTGTCCTCGTACAAAGAATGTCGCATTTCGCTCGTATGCGTTACGTAAGGCCAAAAAAAATCGCGCTAGAAATGGAAGCGGCTGGCGAAAGTGACGTACTGTCCCGTTTTCTGGTTTGGGCCCTCTGGTAGGTTAGGAAAGGACACTTTAATTGACATTGGGAAACAGGAGGACGGGCTGGAGATACTGTCCTTATCTAGCAACTCTTCAGAAACTGATGCGTCCTAATTCACTAAATGTTATCTTCAAGATTGTACGATAGTAGTCCCTTATTGACGGATTCCTGAAGTTTCAGGGTAAGTTACGTTGAACTCTTTAAATGCTATTGGAACACGTTGGCCCGTGGTCCGTATTTATTGGCCCGTTCCTTCCTCTCACCCTAACACACAACTTGATGCAGGCGATGAGTCACAACAACGTGGCTGAAGTGTGTTGACCAGACCAACACTAGAAAATGAGGAACGACGAGGTTTGGTCCATCCTGGACCATTCNGAAGAAAGAGAAGCACAGCTGCGCCGAGAAGAAAAGAGGGAACACAGCAGCAACGAGAGAAAGAGAGAGGCACAGCAGCAACGAGAAGAACGAGAGGCACAGCTGAAGGAGCGCGAAATAGAAGCTAGGACGAAGCTGCAGGAGGTTGAAGCGAACAAGGAGATTGAGCTGAGCGAGCTGAGCTAGGACTAGTTCCAACTACCACCACAACAGCAGGAAGACCGCCGAGTGAGAGAGAGGGATTTGCCGTCTTCGTGCCTAATGAGGCTGAGGGCTTCTTCGAGCATTTCGAAAGGGTCGCTACGTTGAAGAAGTGGCCGAGGGCAGAGTGGGCGGAGCTAGTTCAGGGAAGGCTCACTGGTGAAGCTCGTGAAGCTTACAACATGCTCGATCTCAGGAGTGTACCAACTATGATGCAGTAAAACGGGCCGTGCTCCATTCGTTCAAGCTGACGCCGGAGTGCTATAGGAAAAGGTTCAGAGAATGTACCCGATCGCCAGGAAAATCGTATGCGGAGACGGCGAGGGACATGGAAAGGAAATTCGTGAAATGGCTGGAGTCGGAAGGAGCAAGATCGGCTGAAGACATCAAGGGCTGATGGTCATGGAAAAGTTTATGTCCGTGCTCTCTCCCGAGATTAGGGTGAGAGTAAAGGAGGCGGACATCAAGGACCTGAGAGCCGCGGCCGATCGAGCAGACATGCTAGAGGAAGCTTTACGTCCATGTCGAGAGGGACAGCACCGACCGCCCGCATTCTCCAGTTATGGGGAATAATAGAAGGTCGGACGGATGGAGGACAGGACCGAGTTCTCCCAGTCCTACCCCTCGAATGGAGACAGCAGAGGACAGAAGAGTGCTGTGGAACCGCCGAAGAAGTCACCGAGGGAGAGCTCAAGAGATCTTGTTATCGTCACGGCCGGAGATGCTGAGCACGAGTCTTTGGAAGGCGCAAGAGGAGTCCGCGGAAGAAGAAGGATCCGTTGTTTCAACTGCGGGTTAATAGGACACATGGCGCGCGAATGCAGACGTCCTAAGCAGCGGGGTTACGTTGCTTTTGTGCGGGTAGAGGACCAGTTAGCCGAAGGAGTGCGGGATGGACCCGTACGTAGGAAGAAGGAGGCTAACCCATTCGTGCGTGAGGGAACTGTAAGGGTGGGGGACGCAGACCCCATCCCGGTAATGATGCTGAGAGATACTGGGGCGGAATTTACCCTGGTGAGCAGAACCCTTTTCCCTGAGTGTCACGAGAATACCTGTGTAGGTGAGGCAAGTGTGACCACTGTGGGAGGCCCAGTGCAGATGCCCCTACACCAGGTAACCCTGAGTTCTGTTTATGGATGCCAAACCCTAGTAGTGGGGGTCTGTGCGACGATGCCCACGAGGGAGGCACAGGTCATTTTGGGAAATGACGCATGTGGAGGACGTGTCCTACCGAACCTCGTGAAGGACGAGGAGTGCTTGGAGCACTAGAGAAGAAAGGCGAAGTGTTCGACGCCTGTGGGGACGAGAAAGGAATCGCCATGGAGGCGTTCCCTGTCTGTGCTGTATTCCGAGGCAGTGCGAAGGACGAGGAGGACGTGGATCTGATAAGGCCGACGAGGAGACGTCCGCCGGCCTGGGAATGGATCACCTCGTCATGGAACCCGGAGAGCGAGTGGAGGGCGAAGGCAGCCCAGAAGGTGAGGTACAGGTGACCCTCACCGGTTCTCCAGGGATGGACCGCACTAGTCTCGAGGAGATGCAGCAGGCAGAATTCCCAAGTTGATTTGTAAGGCCAAAGAGGACGTATTGGTCCCGAGAAAGCTACTCACTTTAACAGGCATAAAGGCATATTAATAAGACAGTGTAAACCTGTAAGGATGGAGGTCGGAAAAGCCTCTCCAGGTACGAGAGATCAAGTAGCGTTGCCAGCCAAGTGCAGAGCGGCAGTGTTGAGTCCGTTGCACGCTGTTGACTCTGCGGGTCACCTAGGGATGACCACGATGCGACGTTCAACGTCGAGAGAAGTGGCTGGGCAACTACAACATCTTTTCTCTTGGGTGAGGAGGCCCAGGGAAAATCAGGCTGACAGTGGAAATATATTCCGGTCTGAGTGTGTCAGACGAACAGTGATAAATCGGGGAGTGATGCAGATTCGGTCGTCGCCCTACCGATCGCAGTCGAAGGGGGCGGTCGGAAGATTCCACTCCACCTCAGAGACAGCTCTGAGAATGTTCTGCGTAGAGCAGGAAGACGAGTGGGAAGAGACAGCGGGCCCTGTTTTGTTGGCCATTTGCAAAGCAGTGGCAGAACCGTTAACTTCTCACAGTTCCAGCTGGTGAACGGACGTGAGGTGTGGAGCCCTCGGTCTGTAGTAGGTAAGCAGTGGACGCCCAGGATGACCTTGAAGACGGTCTGCAGACACATGAGGAGTGTCACACATTGGCGGCTGCAATACTGGCTGGAAGCCAAGATTTTTAGTGGAAAGGACAGCGTAGTCGCAGATGCGTTGTCCCGCATGCACTAACCAGACATGACTCTTATTTTAAGGGGAGGGGTATGTGACGGTGTTCCCCCCCTTCTAATTCTCCCACGCCTGCTGTAAGAGTCATGTCCACTATTCCCGAGCGTTCTCTACATTGCAGGCAACAATTGAACATATGTGGGAGAGAACAGTATTCTCGAAGAGCCGAGAAATTTGCGAAAATGTAGTATTTTGTCCTGTGGGATAGGCCCTTTAGGGAGCCAATATGGCGCTGGCAAGTCTGTTCTCCCGCCAAAACTGTGTGACGTCAGTGGCGCCAGATTGGTCACCGTCAGCGACATGGCACTGGGAGCCAATGAAAACCAACTTTGGGAAAAGTGACGTCACATAGGCATAGGGGGTCCGCCGTGTTGGCGCCAGGCGACATCAGTCTTTCACGACACGTCCGAGAGGTAGGACGCGCGATCGGTCATCCTGTCAGAGTGACGGATTTACCGAACTCCGGTGGATTTAAGCGTCTCCAGTTGTTGGCACGCACTCTGTGAGGTCTTCCTGCAACCCAGTGTGGCTCAGATAAGGAATTGACAAAATATTGAGCAACAAGTGCTCAGGGACAGGTGCGTTGCAAGAAGTGGGCCGGGCATCGATGTGTGTCGTCGTTGGCAGTTCACCAGTATAAGAGGCAGCTTAGTGGCCGGGCCACCCACCGTGAGTGAACCGGGTTGACAGCCTTGTCAACCAGGTTGAACGTGTGATCGACGATCCTGTCAAGTTTGACAGTAACCCCACCTTCGTGGAACCCTACGAGTCAACAGTTGGATGCAAGCACGTCGAGAAGTCTTCCCAAATACCTAGCGATATATCTAGACGACGAGGGAATTGACAGTGTTGTGAGCTTCAAGTGCTCTGAAGTCGGGTGCTGTGCGTGTGTCGTCTGGACGGCTGATAACTTCAGTGACTTCGTAGTGGTGAGAGGCAGTTACTCTGGGAGTACAGTGACAAGGACTAATTGGGAAACGTACGACGACCGCCGAGACGTAGGCTGGCTGCCGTAGTTGGGAGGAAAGTTGACGGCCAGGAGACCGACTTCAACCCTGCGACGTACTGTAGAGGAAGCACGGACCTGCTGTGTACAGAAGCGGCGAGACGCGACATCCTAAGGCGTGGGGCTTGTGTTTCTGGATGAACGAGGCGAGAGCCTGGACCAGGAGCTACAACCCAACTGTCATCCTAGGATAGGTGAAGTAGGTGTTTACAGTTCCCTCCCATTTCCCCTTTAGTTAGCTATATATATTCTTGTCAGTATATTTTGTATGTCGTGAGCAAGTCTCACTTGAGTTTAAGTCACAGAGAGCACAGTATGTGGTGAGGCTACCCAGAGCGCTCACAGTATCAATTTACATATATATATCTATGTGTGGGTGTGTGCAAGCACCAAGATTCATCAGAGAATTTACTGTGACTACTATTATTGATCTGTGATTATTATTATTATATATATATTGGTAGTGAACCAGATATTGGTGTATTGTTCTCTATAATCTATTGATATAAATGCCTGAGGATTAATCTCTATAATCTATCAATATAAATGCCTGTGGATTGATCTCTATAATCTATTGATATAAATGCCTGTGGATTGATCTCTATAATCTATCAATATAAATGCCCGTGTGTTGATCTCCATAATCTATCGATATAAATGCCTGTGTGTTGATCTCTATGATCTATTGATATATATATGCCTGAAGTTCGATTACTGATTTATATATGACATGATTGTGTGCTGAATAATATCATATATGAAGTGATTGCCAGTGATATCTCTTTGAGAGGAAGTATAAATATAAAGAAAAGTTCAGTGATCAAGCGAGTGCATTCACAGTAAATATTATTAAGAATAGAGTAATCTTTTGGTACAGTGAAAAGTCACTGTGAGAGTATTGTGAATATAGATGTTGATCGTGAGGCCAGTGATGTCATAAGTAAGCCATGTGAACGTTGAATAGTGTTTTGGAAAAAGTTAAATAAACGGTGATCGTGACAATTAGAAAACAAGTACTAGTCTTTCCCACGATCGCGAGGGCCCGGTCAGCTGGCATTTCTGACAGGTGACACGTGCCGATGTTGCCATATGGTGCGCTCTAGAATATTATGCTATGAATGGAGCAATCGTCATATATTAATTCTGATACATTGATGCATATATATTTCTCGTTGTTTTTTTTAAGTAAAATACCAAAACTCTTTGGTGTTTGATATCATCCCCTCCATTTTATCTTGTGACCGTGTTATGATATAAAGTAGAGTGACCTGCCTGATACTATACTACTGGATATTGGCTCTTGCCACAATTACACCTGACCACTGCAATGTTACTGGACATCTAAAAAAACCAGTTGGCGACCTTGAAGGCTGTATAAGAGTTCGGTGCCGGGGCGGGCCACAGATTGAGGGAACGATCTGTGTCCTCACTCATCTTATAATCTAAAGGCCGGTTATGAGATCGACTGGGGTACTCTCCGAGGCCAGCAGTGGAGCCTAGAGGATTTGAGGGAAGACCCGCCGAACGACGGTGAGTAAGGGTTATTGTTGGAGCAACCACCTGGAAAGGAGATCCAGTCTACTGTTGCTTTAACCCTTCTCTAACGAGAACACCGTGAAACCCCGACAGTGTATATATGTATATATGTCAATATACTTATATATATATATATATATATATATATATATATATATATATATATATATATATATATGTATATATATATATATATATATATATATATATATATATTATATATATATAATATATATATATATATATATATATATATATATATATATATATATATATATATATATATATATGACAGACTTTGAGATGTACGCATAATCGTACCCATATAGCTGTGCATATATTTACACTTATATGCTGACAGACAGGAAACGAATGCACTTAAGGTCCCTAATTGCTATGCTAATTTAAGCATTACTCTGGGCGTTATTACCAATATGCGTTTATAATAAAAATTACTTAACAAACTATGGGAGCGAGTGAGACAGCGAGCGAAATAAAACGAGATCATGTTAACAACCATGCAATCAATTAAACCAAACTGTCAATTAAACCAAACAGTCAATTAAACCAAACAATCAATTAAACCATAAGAACGCGACTTCAATTCGGCATAAACACATTATCCAGCACATGTCCTCGAATCTGAGCACATACTCCTCACACTGAAGCATAATGCAATGAGCATATCTCATCTAGATAGACCTCATGCAGAATATACCATGACAGATTCGAGTATGTTTGAGACAATAATAGACTTCTCTCTCTCTCTCTCTCAAAAAAGAGTAACTTTGGCTGTTTTCACCATCCAGACTGCTCTATGGTCAGCATACACTACCATACACCATGGTCAGAATGCACTGCCATTCATCATGGTCACTATACATCATGGTCACTATACACAACATACACCATAATCACCATACACAGCATACACCATAATCACCAAATACAACATACATCATAATCACCATATACAACATACACCATGATTAGTATACATTACCATACACCATAATATAACACCATTTTCTACCTTAACATTGTATAATAGTTTACGATAGAACTTATGAGTAACTTTTGCATGTACTCATATTCCTCAGAGACCTCTTCATCACACTCCTCAATTCTCTCCCCCTCCTACCCGGCTATAGTAAGATTCCCACATATCTATCGAAGGACAGGTAAATCCACTACGGGCTCACCATAGCCCGTGCTACTTGCCCCGTTCCTGTGCCAGGTAAGCTGTTACAACTGATTAGAGTTGTACTCTAATCATATCAACAACATATCGAAGGAGGCTGTGGGAGCCAGCCAGTGTGTTAATACTTTCGTGTTGACTCCTGTATTATATGCGTACCTCGTCCCTCTCCTTGGCTGTGGAGACACAGGAGAGGGGCTGGCGGCTCCTCCTATGTTGCTAGCAGCGAGGGCGAATGGGTTGGGAGAGATGGAGGGAGGGTTGAATCGTAGTGAAGATTGGGCGCGAAAAAACAAGGAAAGGAATGATCAGGAAGAAGAAAAATTGGTCGGATGGAGAGAGGCCGGGACTGGATAAAGGGTGTGCGAGTTAATGAGTGATTTAGATTATTTTATTTGTCTTATGGACGTATAAATATTTTGTGTGTAAGGGGACACTTTAAATAAACACCTGGAGAGAGCCGCTTGAGCAAGAGTCGTATAATAGACTGAGGTGTATGAGGTGAGTCTGCATGAGGTGAGTCTGCATGAGGTGAGTCTGTATGAGGTGAGTCTGCATGAGGTGAGTCTGTGAGGGGGGCTGAGGTGAGTCTGTTGTTTGAGTGTGAAGAGGATGAACCAAACTCTTATGGTAAGAGCTCTAAGCCTATTAACATGGGTTACATATAGTCTCCTGTACGTACTTGCGTTCAAGAACAAAGTTAACTTTTTAAAATTTTGTTTTCAATCGCCTCAGCTCACTATCGCCTTATTATCCAGTTTTTGTTTAGTTTTCTCTTCTTAATTTACAAATTAACTAAAAATAGAACACCAAAGTAACTGCGTGTATTATAAAAACAAATATACAAAATAAAGAAAAATTAAAGTATTTAGTAGCTACACGAACTAGAAGTAAACATATATATTTTTTATTATTATTATTATTATATAATAATAAAAACAGCAACAAACACAAAAATAATGATAAGTGAACAACGAAATTATTTCTAATGAAAAATAAAGATGCAAATAACATTATCATTAAAGCAGTTATATATATATATATATATATATATATATATATATATATATATATATATATATATATATATATATATATATTTAAATATGTAATAATAACAATGTTATTTTCATTATATTTGAATTTGTATTTGTATATATTGCTTGTTAATTTGGTTGTTGCAAGCTAAAATTGAGTTCAATCTGCTCAGTTATCTATATCAGTGCGTTTATAACTGGAATTTATTGAGGCTCCGTGTTAACTTACTTGAATTATTCAAATGACTAGATTTTGGTGGCTAGTTTGTTGTCGGAATGAGTTAATTAATTGTTCGGGTATTGAATTATACGAATATGTAAATATATATATACAAAGGGAAAATCTAACTGGGAGTCATACGTTGCATCTTGTGTGTGTGTGTGTGTGGTAAAGTATGTAGAGAAAGATAATAATATAATACTCGAAATAGTTCGCTATTGGGTCTGACCCTCCTTCAAGACCAAGAGAACCGACCTCGACTAGCCTACGACTGTCCCGTACTTCAGACCATTCACCCTGCAATGTTGGTTGAAGCTCAAGCGTCTGTCCTCCAAATTTAAACAAACAGAAGTTTTCCCTTATAGATACAGATAAATAAAGAACAGAATAACTAACGTTATTTTAGCAGTAAGAGGGATGCATTTTATCTACAGTGATCGTGCAGGAAGACACTCTATATTATTCATAGCTGTCATCAGTGTATCAGTAAATCCCTAATATCAGAACTGTATTGTCCAGCTAACCGACGCACATGTCCTCGAAGAAGGTTTATCGATTTATCGATTAACTTGATTTATCAGCATCACCTGAAATCACCGGAGATTATTGATTTATCAGCATCACCGGAAATCTTGCTTTCCCAATGTTTCTTTCATTCATTAATCCAGCGATAAAATTCTTGGCTGAATCTAATTCCTTCGATATCTTGCGACTATTATTCTTTTTCCTCTTGTATTGATATCAAAAGTGGTATCAAGATTTTGATAATATTCTGGGGCACAGACGGTGCTAAATAGTCATCAGGTTTGGCATCTTCTTTAGATACTTATTAAATCCTAGACAACACTTAAATACGAGGAAACAACGACCAGAAAGCCTATAGCCAGTTTGATTATTTAACACTTGGAATTAATATAGGGACAGATGGGTATATGAGGATGGAGGGAAGAAACCGTGCCCAACTACTTGTACCATCAGGAAATGAATATAGTAAAATGACAAGAGCTTGGATAACATACCCATCAACACACAGCAGGAGCTCGGATAATACACCTCACGTACACACAGCAGGAGCTTGGATAATACACCCCACGTGTACTCAGCAGGAGCTTGGATA
Organism: Procambarus virginalis; assembly: GCA_020271785.1. Classification (NCBI taxonomy): domain Eukaryota; kingdom Metazoa; phylum Arthropoda; class Malacostraca; order Decapoda; family Cambaridae; genus Procambarus; species Procambarus virginalis. The sequence continues at coordinate 5,969,481 of WNGS01052365.1, forward strand.
ATACTCCCCACGTACACGCAGCAGGAGCTTGGATAATACACTCCACGTACACGCAGCAGGAGCTTGGATAATACTCCCCACGTACACACAGCAGGAGCTTGGATAATACACTCCACGTACACATAGCACGAGCTTAAGTAACACACCCATCTACGTACTCAGTACGAGCTTGGATAACACCCGGTATCTGTGAATGAAACTCTTATCCTGAACAAGTCCTAGGGCGTGAACTACGACCACAGGTAGATGCTGACTGAATCTAACTGTACCACAAGATAATTTGCATAAATATGTACACCCTCATCCCTCACCCAAACTACCTCAAGGTACCCACCTAGATCGCCTCAAGCTCTACCAAAACTTGAAGGAACTCGACCCAGACCTTCTGAAGGCACCCATCCAGAGCATAAAAGGATTCCCTACTAAGACTCCTCAATATCCTTCATCCAGACTGCTTCAAGATCCCGCCAGGATTTAATGGGCTTCCTCATTCATAAGACTTCTTTGAGACTGCGTCAACCTTAAGAGTTTTGTATTGCAAAGTGCAACATCAACACTACCAACGCCACCACACACGTGAGAGAACAAGAAAGTACACCTTGCCATTCAGAGAAACGAAGAAAGGGAAAGTCGATAAACGTGTCAAACCGCGGCCAAGGGCATTATACTTTGACAAGTGTCTGGCATATTTCCCAGTCAACAAGCTCACCTCCACACACACACACACACACATACACACACACACACACACACACACACACAAAGCAGAGGAGGGGGAATGGAAGAACCCCCCCCCCCAACACTCCCCCTTCCCATCATACTCCTCTACCTCTCCCCCTCAAACCCTCCTTTACCCTCCAGGTCTTAATCGCACCAGATGGGATTAGCATATGCATAGGCGTGAGACGCGTTTATCAGTCAACGAACCAGTGGCAATTGCTGTTGAATTATCGGACAGTTAGTCGGGTGCGGGGTGTTTATTTTCAGTAAGGTACTTGACTCTGGCGGCTTCAGAAGAAGAGGGGGGAAGATGAGGGAGATCAGATTTGTGGGAGGTTGGAGAGGTAAAGAGGATATTTCCCAATGGTTTCCAAGTATATTTAAGATATTGGCCGTGAGCATACTTGGATGTTATCATATTTTTTTCTTATTTTAGAGAAAAGGGGAGGAAAAAAAAAGGAAAGATTAACTTTCGTGGGATTTGCATATGTTACTTTCTCGTCTTGCGGCTGATGCGATACCNAAAACACGAATACACAACCCATCAATTACCAAATTAGGATTGGAAATTGTTGACAATTTATCCTTCATAAGACCTGAGCAATATTGCAGGCAAACGCACAAGGAAACTAGCCTGTTTACGGAAGGGCAGACCATCACATAGAGACTGAGAGACTTATAACACTTTTCAACTCCCAAATCAGATCTATAGTGGAGCATTCACCACTAATATGGGGTTCCAGTCCACAGTCTTAAGCTGTTAGACAAAATTCGAGAGAGGGCTTCGCGTTTAATGAGGAGCAAAGATAATGCACTTGACCTAGCACCGTATATGTAGATTGCAACAGAGAAAAGAAGTTGCTGGACTGCAAGTATTCTTCAAAGTTAACAAAAAGTTGCATTTAGCTACACTGTAAGTCCCTCCTTCAAGAACAGACTTCTGAACAAGGGATGCGATGTGTGTAGTCAACCTGTCCTATTAAAAATAACGTCGCTTTTGGCCGTTTACCAGTATGGCCGAAAGTGGACGTAATATGAAAATGAAAAAAAAATAAAATATATTTGGGAATTTTTTTTTAACAACAGTAAGTTAAGGGTCCTCTGATAGGTTAGGTGGGCAGGAAATTCTCATAAAGTTTAAAAACGTTATGAAAAACGTTAATTGAAAGTTTCCTCTTCTAACCTTACCGATTAGGCCGGACGACTCAAACAGAAAACGGGACAGTACGTCACTTACGGGTTGGTGACTACCAGATAAATGTTCCGTTTGCACGAATAGAGCAAATTAAACGTTCGTTCTACCTAAAATACTTAAAATTATGGAACGCCATTCGCCAACCGGCTGCTGACCAAAAAAATACTGTCACTTTAACAATTAAATAATCTTGTAACTGTTTGGCTAACAACACATAATACTAAACATAAAATGTGAATAATAATTATTATAATTATTTACACGTTACCTGCTAAGTCATTTAAATGTTACCAACTAAACTGCATTTCAAATTCATCTGAAAAACAAGGCAGGTATACTTAAAAATAAGAGAATACAATGTTTGTGCTATTAACCATCATTATATTTTACCTATTATAGTTTAACCTATTATATATATATATATTACATGATATTACTGGGCTGACTATGTTCTGGTTGCCAGCTTGTTGCCAAAAGAAATTTTACAATTTTGCCAATTTTAGTGTTCGTTAAAACTTGTTCGTTAAAAATGAACAAGCGAAATTCTTCTGTTCGTGCAGGAGGACAATTTATCTGGTAGTTGCTTGTGGCACAATTATGGAACTCTTTTTTTCCAACACTGACAATCACAACATACTATCATTCAACAATTCAAACATGTTGCAAATGATTGGCTAACAAAAAGGAAGAAGTAATCGCGAAACTTTCGATACTATCAGGACGGAGCATCGAACCAGCGTCCTGGGTCCCCGCAGACGCATGCCTCGTAATATTGTCATTGATGTATCACGTTATTGCTATTTGCTCGTGTAACCGATACTATCCATTTAGCTTACTAAAATATATAATTTTCAGGCGATGACGACACCTGCAACAGCGGAGGAAACTGTGCAGATAATTGCACAAGTGTCAGCAATTGCAGCTTGCAACAAATCAAATCTAACTCGAGTCATGTGGAGAAATAATAATTTTAATTGGGTTATTTAATAAATATTTCTATATTTGCCTTTCCCATCATCAAATAATCCACAACACTTACAGGGTTGTGTTTCACTGTGTTGTCTATAGCGTTTATCGTTGTCTATATCGTATCGTTGTCTATATCGGTCTATATCCTCAAGCTATACTCGTCCAAGCTGCCGCCGATCAAAAAGCCGCATTCGTCAAGTTTATCTCACTGTTTGATAATAATGATAAAAACGGAAATTTGTCAAACAATTAAAACTTTTTGAATATATCACTAGATAGGGCAGCCGGCTTTGGCCGGGCCTCTCTCTCATTTCTTTTCACCTAACTCTGGTCTCTTCCCCTCTCCCATCCTCTCTGCCATTCACCCTCCCTCATCTAGCATCCTCTCTCTCCAGCTTCTCCAGAAGTGGAGAAGAATCCACTTCTCACTTCTCTTCCCTATTCCTCATCTAACCCCACTCCTTCCTCTCTTCTATCTCTCTGAAAATTTCATGTTACGAAGTACTGAAAAACTTTTCAAAATTCTACGGAATTCCGTAATTTCAGACAATGAAAATTACAGGGGGGGGGGGAAGGTCGCTATAGATGTCATTATTTCTTAGAGGTTGGTACTCGGACCAACCCTGAGTAGTTTATAACACTCATATAACTCCCCCATATGTCATCTGGGATAGTTGAGTGAGACTAGCCCAAGGTGTCTAGCCTCCTACTTTGGTCAAACATACTGACAACAAACTGACAGGATAAATCTATATTTCGGTATAGGAGCATACGGATTTTTTTCTAAAAAATAAATTAATATTATTATATGTTATGGTTTGGTCTAAGTAAAGTCAGTTAAGGTGTTCTTGATTACGTTGACTGAAGAAGTGTTAACAATACATCCTAAAGGTAAACGAAACACGTTTCGAACGCGGCCAAGTGAACTATAAGCAAAATAATGACATATGTAGATTTAAATGTCAGTATTTGATTAATACACTATGAACCCGACGGCCGTTTGTATTGATGATGCGCTGAATTAATTGTATTTACAGTACGTTGGTGAAGCATTTAGAGAGTGGCGCTTCGAACGCAGGATGTGAACGAAACACTGTTCGAGGAGAGCTCGAACGTAATCACCTGGTAGTCGTGCGCACCGGCCACAGTCTGGATGCTCATTGCGTCTGAGGCTGTAATGGTGGAATGTGTGTATCAAGGGATTAACGATCATTTGGCCAATGTTTTGAGAATAAACGGTCAATAGACACGCTCGGTGTTCACGTTCAGCATAACGCCAGCCTGTAACACTTGTTCTGCTTGTAATTAGTTAAGTTTCCACCGCAAAATCTTCAGTTTTCGCGAGCTGCTGCCCCAGGTAACTCGGTGTCAACGACTGGTTTCACAGGTATGTTCCTCCGTATATCTTTGTTTACAAGTATGCAAAGCAGGGAGAGGGTTACAACCGCTAACGCGGTAAATTTGTCTGTTGAGTCTTTCATGTTTTTTCAGTAACTGCCTCACTGAAGCCAAATCTGTGGAAGAAGAGGCAGGACCCTATCTTTGTTCACAGGTTTTTTGTTGACACGAGGTGGCTAGTGTTTATGTTTCTGTCACTTGTAGCATTCCTCGGGGTAGGGAAGTGACGGGCCAATCATAACTCGGAGGCATGACAGGGCCTGTTTACCATTGGGTTGGACATTTAAGGGGGGCGGTCTCTGCCCTGTTGAGTGCTTACCTGCTTCTCCTCTTCCTCCTCCTCCTCTGCTTCCATACGCTTCTCACGGTACTCTCTATACATGGATGGGAGTGCTTTTCCTACGCTTATCCCCAAGTATTTTTATTCCTTTGCTCTCCTACCCAATTCCACATTTATCTGACCACCTATTGTTATTGCCTCTTCCACTTATACCGAGCATAGTATTGACTCTCTTTCTGTGCATGCCCGTTTGTGAATTCTCAATTCACTCGTATTTCTCTTTACGCCTTTCTCAAAATTACTTTGAACTCTGGAGCCATTCATTTGCTCAATGTGTGCTCATCGATATGTGACTGAAGTATAATCAGCTCTTCGGTCCCTTCAATCGGCCGCTGGTCACTAAATGCTATGACCGTATCTCTCTCGTAACGAATCTTAGCTATTTTCATACTGTTGACCAGACCACACACTAGAAAGTGAAGGGACGACGACGTTTCGGTCCGTCCTGGACCATTCTCAAGTCGACGGACTTGAGAATATTGTGCATGAAGCTGACCTCGACTATATACCCGCCTTGATCCTTCCAATTGTGTCCTACTCTACAGCGTCTTCATGTATCCATATGGCTCATTTATTGTCTAGTTCATTCAATTTTCTACCTATGTCAGCTCACCCGTTTCCTGCAGGTGCTGAACTCTCCGTTTTTTTGTTTATTTTATAAATGCATGTAAGAATTTTTTATGTCGTAGTCATGTCGTTTCGTGTTCTCTTTTCATGTAATTTCAGCCTTTTCTCAAAGCTGAAATAGAAGGGGATGGGGGGGGGGAGAAACAGGCAGACGGGCAGACAGACAGATACAGTAACAGGAACCGTCTGTTACCTTATCTAGCATACCAAAAAAGTATTACCACATACTGGGGAAATTTCGATGGTATGTTCCGAAGGTGAGCTTTGTATTGGGTGAAGAAGAGTTCCAGACCTGATTTGTATCCTCTTGCTCGCGTTGATGTCTGTATTCCCCTAATTATGCCTATCAGCTCTGCTTGTTGGGTCGACCGTCCTCTCACGTCACCACGCTTGGCCTCAGCTTCAAGTTTCCTTCCTGTGTTCCCGTACAGCTCTGCGCGACTCTCTGAGGAAGTGTTTTGAGGCGCGTCTGGGTGTACCGGCATCCATCTTTGGATACTCGTTTTTATGTGTGTGTGTGTGTGTGTGTGTGTGTGTGTGTGTGTGTGTGTGTGTGTGTGTGTGTGTGTGTGTGTGTGTGTATGTGTCAGTGCCACTTTCACTCCTCAATCTATGTCACATCTTTATCGCCAGTGTCTCAAATCCATCTCTCTCTCACTAGTCAACTTTCCCCTCAACAATTTTGTGTGACTGCAATTGACTACAGTTGTGTTGCTGGCCCCGTTGTTCCAACACTCGGGTTTGTTTGTAATAGATCTCTTCCACATCACCCCAGCCCCATCCTTTCCAAAATTACACCTTACCATCACTCCTCCCCTCTCCTCAACACTCCAATACTCCAACCCCTCTCCCAGCACTCCACCTCTCTTCCAAACACTCCACCTCCTCTCCCTATCACATCACCCTCTCCCCAATACTCCACCTCTCTCTCTCTCCCCAACACCTCTCTCTCTCCTCCACCTCTCTCTCTCTCTCTCTCCTCAACACTCCTCCAATCATCACACTTTCTCTCCATCATTGTGTGTCGGTGAATTTCTCATTTCGCAAAGACCACATTTTAATAATTTCGGCAGACCTCGAAGCCTCGTAAATTTCCGTCTCTTCTCCTCTATTTCTACTGTTATCGTTACCTTTGTTATCTCTCAGGTTTACTGTGTATTGCTATTCTTTTATCCGTCTATACTCTCGTTACTGTCCTTTTGCATTTAATCTTTTTATTCTATTGTTTATATTTCTTTGATTAGCATTATGTGTTTCATTTCTTTATATTCACTGTCTACTATTTCCTGTTTGGTTATTTGTTATTATTAGTTTTTGTATTTCCACTGTTTATTACAATTCTCGTTTTCATATTCTCAGCTGGTTATTTTAATCCAGCTGTGTGTTCTAAATTAAATCTGTGTAGGTCAATGTCTGGGATCTCTCTGTTTTGTAGGTCGACCTCTGTAGGTTGTCCTCTGTGTGTTACATTCTGTGTAGACTTGCTTCTATGTAGGCCTACCTCTGTGTAGGTACCTATTTGTTGATAAAAAAATCCTTTAGTGCTGTACTTAATCTGTATGTGATCTTCTATGTATTCTTCACTTCACATAGCCAGCCTTTATTGTAGGTCTCGGTCAGTGTAGGTCACCCTCTGCGTAGGTCACCCTCTGCGTAGGTCTCCCTCTTTGAATGCTTCCCTCTCCACTAATACAATTACCATCTTGACTTCCTCTTACTGCTCATCACTTGAGTTCCTCCGACCATCGATGTCTCCTCTTCATCCCTTCCAACCCACTTCTCTACACACTCGCCTACCTACCTCGCTCCCTTACCCCACCTACCTGCTTACCTTCCTACATCAACCTGCCTGCCCCACCTTTTCCCTCCCTGCCTCCCTAAGTACCGATACCTTCTTGACCTCAAACCAATTGAGTTTTCCAATTCTGGCAGAGCATGTAGCAGTAAAGCTGTTCCCCTTTCATCCTTCTTTTTGCCCTGAATGGTCGAGTCTTGAGAGGAGCTCGCGGCCCCAACTGTATGTCAAATGGCGGTGACTCTGCACCTGTCTATGTTGGAGAGATTCTTGTCTCTTGCGGGAGAGTTTGTGTGCGCATCTGTCTCTGATGGAGAGTATTTCTCAATGTCTCTGTTATCCTCCTCGTCCTCCTCGCTCCACTTGTTGGAGTGCTTCACGTCTTGTATAGGGAAAAGGATTTGGTTTTGTTCAGCTGCCAGTGTTAGAAATTGTTTTGAAAAATTTGTCATCCTCTTCGTTTTCCGCTGTAATTGGAGAAGATAAAGTATAATTATATCAAACACAATACTAGTAGGAAGGTAATGGGTATAAGCGTTAAGCCATTTATTCTATATAGCACTAGGTGTGGGATGAGGATAAAGATTTAGGACGGAAGAAATGGTGCCCAACCACTTGGACGGTCGGGGATTGAACGCCGACCTGCAAGAAGCAAGACCAACGGGAGAATAGCTTGAGCTACCTCATCCCTTTGGGTGTATTTTACCTCAATAAACTTATTTCAATTTCAATTGTGCTAGTGCCTATCTGTGTTGGAAATGTTCCCTGTTATGTCTCAAAGGATATATGTATCTCTCTCTCTATACGCACGTACATACTCATATAATAAATATTAAATTATATTTTCAGGGGTATACTTAACGTATTTCTTACGTTATGTATACCCCTGAAGTATATAACATTACGTTAAGTATATTTTTAGTTTTCTCCCCCCAAGAATAGCTAATGTAAGCGTTTAAACAGCATGAGCAACCAACAGTTTCATTCACTACTGTAATACAGGAAAGACTGCCTTATAGGCAGCTCCTTGTCCCTTATAAGTGAGGTGCTCTCCCTTGTGTAAGATGCTACTTCCTCTGAAAACTTATTCTCCTAAAGTACCACTTACAATCTTAAAGAAGCAGTTTACACATCCCACGTTTTTTCTGGATAGGATAAGAGGGATTTTTTTATATATTTTCTTGTGAGGGAGAGAAAGGTACGATGATGTACACTTCAGTTAATATGATTCTTCAAGATTCGGATATGGAATCGTTAGACAGTAGGGACATAATTTATTTGTATTTGTATTAATATTTTTGGGTAAGTTGGTATTTACACAGTTAGTTCAGACTATGTGAAGGCTTACAGTGTGAGATAGAAGCTAGCTGTAGCTGCTGCTATGCTGTGGTATAGAAGATATGCTGGTGATACAAAATATGCTGGAGTATCGAAAATATTCTAGAGTTGAGGAGATATGCTGGTGTGTCCTAGTATATACTGTGTGTACTTACCTAGAAGAACTTGCCTCCTAAAGTTTGCTGGGTGGTGCTATATTTACCTCCTTTCTCTGTGGCACTCTGTCTTCTGTTGCTTAGGAACTCCATTATTCACTGGAATACCTTCTGGTTTCTGCACCTTGTGGGCAAGTCTAATGTGTGACACTATTGAACTTTGAAGGCAGGGTTTGAAGGCAAGTTTTTAGAAGGCAGAGGTTTGAGCATTGTTTGAAGGCAGGGTTTAGAGGCAAATATTTTGAAGTAGGATTTGGAGACACGGTTTGGAGGCCGGGTTTGA
>WNGS01052365.1:5994431-6044431 GCA_020271785.1 Procambarus virginalis
TTATATCCAGGTTGTATTATAAGCATACAGCGGGTTGCAGGTACGAGCCCTCGTAAATTATATATGCGTATAATTAGAGGAAATCTGAGTTTTAGCGTAATGTTGCGCAATATTACAGCCTTCTGCCGTAATCGTTAATTAGTGTTTGTTGCGTAATAATTTAACGTCGCAGGTAAGAATTTTAACCTATGTTTAGCTCCTTGATCTCACGTGATGCGGCGATAGATGGATTTTAACACGCGACGTTCGTATGTATGTACGTATATAGATATCATAGTATATTCGAAGATATATTATACTACTATATATGATATATATATATATATATATTTCAGATATCTTTGCCATGTTTTTATAAGCATTGGTAGTCTTAAACTGTATAGTAATCAGCTTAAATTAGATCTACTCAAGCCTTTGCTGACCATTAAACACGATTGTCCCAGGATGTGTCTTTATCTCTGCCGATCACACACACACACACCACACACACACACACACCACACACACACACAAACACACACACACACACACACACACACACACACAAACACAACATACCACACACCAAGGTGTTTCTGGCTTCTAAGTGGTAATGGAGTCCGCATCGTTATTGCAGAGATCTTCATCCTAAACCATCTCCTACACCACACTATACACACATCACGTAACTGTCTGTCCTAACGTTTTTTTTTTGTTTCTCGGGCGGACGGTCCGAGGCTCTCGGCAGATGAGTCCTGTAGAATCTATTCCCCCGCCTATAGAACCCGCGTATAGAAGTATAGAGTCTATGCTCTATATAGAGTTTGTTCTGGAGTGTGAGCGTGTGTGTGTGTGCCCGGAATGTGTTCTTGTCCTTCGTGGGTATCCGAGAGGTCGGAACTTTCAACAGGGGAGTCATGAGGAGCTGGGTATTCATCCTGGGTTGCAGCTCGGAGGGTGCTTTCGCCCGGAGCGTATTGCCGCAGTTCGAAATGTACCTTCTCAAAGTGTTCAAAATATCAACAATGTTTCTGCTCTCTCCACTCACCTGCGCTGCGGTCAGTGTAGAGGTACGTTGGATGTCGCTAGATTAGTGCGTGGAAAACAAGAGAGAAGTGTGGACGTTCGTAGTGGAGAGTTAGTGGGACGAGAAGTGGTTATATAAAGATTTGTAGCAGTGGAGGACGTCGTAGAATACGAGTGGTTGGACCACTATTTGGTTGTGATAGTTCTTGAAGTAGTTGTAACAGCAGCAGTAGTAGTAGTAATTACAGTGGTAGTAGAAGCAGTATTGGTGGTGATAATTACTTTAAGCGGTTTCCATTTAAAAACGAAACAACAAAATTCTAAGTGTAACATTAGCTAACTGAAAAGCATCATCAACAGCAATAGTTCTCGCAGAAGATGCTGCTCTTACGATACACAGATCGCCCAGCAAACACACAACATAACCGCAAGGTTTCAATAACATTATCACTTTACAAAAAGGACTACGGGCTCACCATAGCCCGTGCTACTTGGAACTTTTTGTTCCAGGTAGCGAATCTTTAACAACAACAACAACTTTACAAAAGGCCCAGTCAGTGACGCCGCGGCAGTGGGGGGGGGGGTGGATATACACCCAGTATACTGTGTAGACTCATTGTGATATACACAGTAGACTCACTGTGATATACAATACACCGAGTGATGTATACCCGATTTTTCGGTGAACACAAAATGATAGTTTTCTTTAGCCAAGCACTGCATTCAATACTAATGTATAATTGCTGGCTGGTGGTGAAATATTAATCTTCAAGAGTTCGATGATCCTTAAGCCCAACATTAAACCAAGAAGCGGAAAAAGGCCAACCAATGACCCGGCCTTGAGTTTTAACAGCAAAACAATGGCCCACTCAGAGTACAAGGGACAGCACCTTACGAGACTTCGAGTGATCCGTCATTCCTTACAAGCTGAGAAGCGACAGAGGATAAAAACAAATGGGAAGAGACGTTGATTTTTAACCAAACTCAATGTTTACAAATTTACAATAATACAATGACACATTCATGGTTTAGCGACGGGACTTTAAAGGACAAGAGTGATCGCTGTTTACGTCTGAAGGCGGAACAGATGATTCAGTAGTTGTAGTGACAGAAACAGAGAATAGAGAGAGTTAAACCCTTATATATATACTTCTTCAGATGTACAACTGTGAGTTTCCCCGTTTTCTGTTGTTTTTTGTTCGTGGCAGTAACACTGTATTGTGACGGGGTCCCTGCTGGCTCCTGACGATCAACTTGCCACTGAAGCAGTGCCAGAAGATATAATCCTGATTCAATTACAACGACGCATTGCTACGCAGTTATATTCGCATTTTTCGATGTCAGTCAGTGGTTTGTTCAAGGCATTTGGGACGGTACGTTATGGAGGACAATCACTCGCTACTGAAGAAGTAGCAGAAAGGTACGGTGATTGGGGGTAGTAGGGGAGAGGAGCTCAGGTACGCAGCTGTCACCCCTCGTCCTCCAGGCTGCATAATGAGCCTGCCGTGTGAGAGCGTCGGGAGTCAGAGATGAGAGGACCAGGAGGAGGAGGAGGAGGAGAACGAGGGGAGAGGGAAGAGCAGCAGGACGAAGAACAAGGGGATGGGGATGAGAGGGAGGAGGAGGGGGGACAACGAAGAAAGAGGGGAGCAGGAGCCAGACGGTGACCGAGGGGCGAGGAAAGATAGCATAGAAGGAGCAGGAGAGCTGAAAACGACAGGAAACGGAAGAGATAAGTAAAGGAAGTAGGACGAAGAACATAAAGGAGTCAGAGATAAGAACAAGTAAGTGTAAAAATGAAGAAGAGAAGAGAGAGAATTGTAAAAAGTAAGAAATGGGAAATATACTTACAAGAGAAGGAGAACAAAGTAATTATTTAAAATAGAACATGAATTAGAAGGAAGAGGAAGAGAGAGAGACGAAGCAGAGGGAAGAGAGGAGAGAGAGAAGAGACAGAGGGGAGACTCTTCACCATCATCCTCCTCTCCCCTCACAGACCAGTAAACTCATCAAGCGCTGATCATCACCTTCAACTTGCACTTCCCTGGCCTGTGGTAGTGGTAGTGGTAGTGGTGGTGGTAGTGGTGGTTTTGGCGGTGACAGTTTAGGAGCGGATGATGACGATGATAGCGGTGATGGTGATAGTGGTGATAGTGGTGATGGTGGTGGAGGTATCTACGATAGTGGGTATGGTGACGATGGTGGCTCTGACGGTGATTATGATCTTGTTTTGAGGCAATAAAGTAGACGACGATGAAGGCGACTGTGTAGCTGTAAGTTTGGAAGTGTGGATGACGGTGCAGGCAACAAGTATCAACGATGGAGGCGACGGTGTAGACTACGGTGAACCCGTCGGCGTATACACGCTCTGCCCACAAAAACATCCAAATAACTTCACACTAACAACTGATAAAGAACTATAATTTCTTGCGCACAAGATATTTACTTATTACCACCAGCGTTACGCTAATTTATGTTGCATATAAGTTATGCAATTGCAGTAACGTGATCAATCAATGGTTTTTTTACGCCAGTTTTATGGCACTGAAATAATCAGAGAACATATGTGGCGTTTTTACAATGGCCAGCTCAAGTCTTGGAACAAAGCAAGTATATGCAATTAGAATTAGAATTAGAGTATTCGTCAGAAATAATACAAATCGTAACAATGAGGATTGAAAAAGTGTAACTCAAGTGTAACTCAAATAAATATTTGTTTTTTTATAAATTAAATAACATTTAGCTTGCAATTTGAATAATGTTTATATTTATAAAGTACCGCACCGGTACTTTATAAATAAGTACCGGTGCTTATTGTATTGCTTCAGTCCTCAATCGCTACAAACCTACAACAATAACCTGATTTCACGGTGATAAAACAAAATGAATACACGTTAATAACCACCAATTACCGAAGAAGAACGGGATAACAAATCGAATTAGCAACCCCCCCTCCCCTATTACCAACGTAAAATAAATACCGAGATGGTTGAAATGTTCGAATTTCAACATGTCATTTATAAGCACATTTCTAAGGTACGGTGTAGCATTGAAAGTTGGAATGTGTACGAAATGCTAGATGTAATCGAGAATGTAATTTCACATTGAAGGCGAAGAGTCACTCACTACACACAATTAACATTTCAATAGCCTTTTCAATAAGTATTTAAATATCCTTGTTAATGTTCTTTTCAATAAACATTTCAATAACTATTTCAATAAGCATTTCAATATATATTTCATTAAACACATCGATATCATTTTCAATACACATTACACTATCTAATGCAATAAACATTTCAATTTCCATTTTAATAAACATTTCATTAGGCAATACGTACTTAAGTTAACTTTTCAATAAACATTGAAATTGTTCAATACCCATTTCAATCAACATTTTAATTAACATTTCACTACGCATTGTAATAAACTTTTAAATAAACATTTACAATATTTTCTAGTATTCTCAGTTGTGGTGAGTCGTTGAACGAATCGATACGAATAAACTTTCTGAAGAAATCAGTTATCGCGACAACAGGAGGCGAGAGGAAATGATAACCTGATATCGTGATAACGAAGGTTAATTAGGTGACGGTGGCTTAGGTTAGGATAAGTTTATTAGTTACGATAGGAAGTTGGTTAGGTTAGATTTCAGTCAGCTTAACTAGGCTACCTTGGTTAAGTTACGATAAGTTATGTCAGATTACGTTATCTTCAAGCGTTCAATTCATCACAGTTTTGTTCACCTGTTCATCTAACTCACGGTCGTTTTTGTTTTCTATCACTTGTTCATTTGTTCTAATATGGTGGAATTGAAATACGTTCTCAGACACGCCATTTTTTATAATGCATACAAAAGGGTTAATTCCCGATATTCTTAGGATCTTGCGTTCGAAATCACTGCAATATTCAAAATTTAGCGTTCGAAATCGAGGTAGTGTACACATATTTTTACATTTATATTGTAATATTTATCGTATTTATGCGCGTAATTTAAAAAATTTGCGTCCACCTGTTCCAAAAATAGTAACGAGAAGTATGTTCATATTATGACAAATGCAATATAATAAAATTAATAAGCGTTCACTCTTTTTTTTGGATAAATGGCGCAAGTGAGTTTCAATTATGTTAAAAAAATAGATCCGTCTTCTCTTTGTATCACGATGCGTTCACTTCTGCTAATCCTTTTTGACATTTAAAACGTTTCGCGTTCATATTCTGAGCGTTTAAGTGACACGTTAACAATTATTTCACAAGCAATGCGTTCACAATATCTTTTGGCAACGCGTTTTATATATATTTTTTGTACTATTCGTCTTTTTCTACGACGACCCGCCCAAAACGTTCATAAAATTTTAAACGCATGGCCTTCGGGACACTTTAAGGCTAGCGCGGGTTCCCAATACGTTTTAACAGCGACGCGTTCAGAGTTCCTGTATATATACGCTTTTTAAAGGTATCGCGTTCACTCCATCTTTCATGGGAGCGCGCTCGGAAGTCTTTAAAGCCGAAGTCTTGGAACCTTAGGGTCCCCGAGAACAAGACTTAATTCAGCGCATTGAAGCTTATAACTAGGACGAGTTCTAATAATTTCAACGGCGGAGCCTTTTAATTATTTCAACGATGCCGCGTTTTAATAATCTTAAACAGCTTTGGTGTTCTAATTATTCTCACGGAGGAGCGTTCACACACTCACGAAAATGATCGTTGTTGTTGTTGTTGTTTTAGCTTCAGCTACTTAGAACAAAAGTTCCAAAGTAGCACGGGCTATGGTGAGCCCGTAATGAACATACCTGGCACAGGAGCGGGGGATGTATCTGCGGAAAATGATCGTTATAGCATACTCTTGACCGGGCGCTGATCGATCGCAATTACCTCTCGTTAACGACGGAACAGTTAGTGCCACAACGAAGCCCAAACGAGGTCGCGGGCACTATCGTGTCAGGCTATGTGGCACTGTCCTCAGGATAGCAACTTTTCTGGCACTGGCGGTCGGGAAAGCGGCCCACCGTGGCGCCAGTGACGTCCTCTGTGAGCTTAACAAACTTTAGTGAGTTTAACCAACTTCAGTCACTACGGGTTCACCATAGCCCGTGCTACTTGGAACTTTTTGTCCCTGGTAGCGAATCTTAAACAACAGCAACCAACTTCAGTGAGCTTAACCAACTTCAGTGAGCTCAACCGACTTCAGTGAGCTCAACCAACTTCAGTGAGCTTAACCAACTTCAGTGATTTCAACCAACTTCTAAAACTTGATCGAAAAACGACACGTATGCAACATCCAGCTCTGGAAAGTGTCAATACCAGGTATTTCCTTCCCTAAAACGGAAAGTGCCACTCCGTTCAGCGGGTAATTACCTATGGCTTCGGAGACCCAGAAGTAAGTACTTGCCTCGTGAACGCAGGTACACGTGTGTGTGTTAGGCGGAAGTACTTCCAGAAAGTATGTTCAAACCTTCTGAAACACCGTTATCATAACATATACAATACATGGTAAAGTATGCAGCTTAATGCAGTAGACACAAAACAGTAGACATAGAACAGTAGGAACACTTCAGTAGACATAGAACAGCCGGAACATTACAGTTGACAGAGAACAGTAGACATAGAACAGTAAGAACACTACAATAGCCATAGAACAGTAAGAACACTACAGTAGACATAGAACAGCAGGAACACTAGAGTAGACAGAGAACAGTAGACATAGAACAGTAAGAACACTACAGTAGACATAGAACAGCAGGAACACTAGAGTAGACAGAGAACAGTAAGAACACTACAGTAGACATAGAACAGCAGGAACACTAGAGTAGACAGAGAACAGTAAGAACACTACAGTAGACATAGAACAGCAGGAACACTAGAGTAGACAGAGAACAGTAAGCACACTACAGTAGACATAAAACAGCACTACGGTAGACATAGAACAGGGACCACGAACCACGACCATCACTCTACACGCAGCTACCATACTGGTGACACCTGCCACTGCTGCCCGCAAAAAAAAAATCACAAATCTATTGCAATAAAAAACATATACGCTTCGTAAGCTTTCCTTTCCCTTCTCCTCTTCCCCTCGGCAGGAAAAGAGAATGAATAAATGGCATAGTAAGACGAAGACCGATGTGAGGGATCTTCTAGCTAGCCTCTTCAGATCACAATACCCAAAGGTTTCTAAGACCTCCGTCCTACCCCCTACCCCCTCTCCTCCTCCTCACCCTCGTTCTCACACTTGAGAACATCGCTTCCGCTCTAAAAACAAAATATAGATGCGTCTTAAACGAGCCCTTCAGCCCTTCCTATTTTTTTTATTTATAGTAAATACCATTATCGTAAACGGATTACGTACACAAAGTCGCAAGAATCAGTTGGTTTCTGTATGTCACGTGGTTTGCTGAAGACGGCAGTGTATTAGGAAAGTTGAAATTCTCACCGGTGTATTTAAGAACAAAATTGTGGGCTGTAATTGCGACAGGGATCCGGTACAACGTCCGGAACCGACAAAAATAAACCGAGTGTGTGTGTATGTGTTTTCCATCGATTTCCAGGCTATCAACCCAAAACAAACTGGAAAAAAAGGGGAACTGACCCTAAGAAGTGACTTCGTGCGATTAGAAGAATTATTTGCACCGAGTGATCATAATCCTTTCGGGAGATTATCAAGTTATTTGAATAATTGGTTGTTGCGTGTGAGTGATGGTGGCGGTGGTCATGCGGAGACCCACCTGCCACGGTAGTAGGCGGAGAGCGGCGGCGAGTCGGCACGCGCCAGGCTGGGGTGCCGCCGACCTGCAAGTAAACAAGAAGCGGACACTGGGGGGAGGGGCCGGGCTTAGCTCCGCCCCGCAGCGCCGTACATCACTCTCCAGCATCACTAGCCCCACCCACATTCACTCGAGCGGAACATCTGCTTCTTTCCTCGGCGAATTTTCACCAAATGCAAGAGATTTTGGAGGTTCTGGGTGTTTTCCTGCGTTCTGCAACACGGTACAGCTACATCGGGAGGGCCAACTATGAAAATCATTCAAAAGAATGGACAGAACTAAGTCGGGACAGAAAACACCAACAGTATCCGTCTACGGTTCCTGTCCGCCAGCGCTCCAATGAGATGACGGGATAGCATGACGTCACGCACGGCTAGGTTCCAACTCCAGGATGGACCAATCAGGTGGGTATGCGTTCAGTGGGCGGGGCTTGCCACTGTTGGTGGATCGTAGCGCGCAAGTGTACTTCAGTTGTGAGTTTGTAGGCAGGGTCGCGGTCAGACTGTTTGCAAGTCTGATCAGACTTGCTGTGTAATGGCTACAACAACTTACATCGCATCAAGTGCAGTGTGTTCTGATCCAGTCAGTGTGCCAGACTGTCTCACCATGAACATAGTGAACACTCAAGGGTACGGGCGTGAGGCCCACGAAATGAAGTACATGCCCCAGCACCAGGCGCCCATGGCCCACAACCCATGGGTGGGTCTCCCTCCGTCAGACCCAAGTCACTGGGCCATGCACCCTCACCCGGGCCTCCATCAGGATATCAAGCCTCAACCTTCAGAAGTGGCCATCCACCACCGTCCACCCCATCACATGACCCACGGCTGGCAGACTCCTGTCTCCTCGCCCTACAGTAGCCTGGCGGCGGGTAACGGCGGGTCTCCGTTGGGTCACCATGCCGCCGCCTACGCCTCCATGAACGGCATGCTGCCCCATCAGATGCACCCTGGGCACCTGAGGGACATGCACTGCGAATCCCCCGTCACGCCAGATCACCACGTCCACCACGAAGTCGAGGAGGAGACCCCAACCAGCGACGACTTAGAACAGTTCGCCAAGTCGTTCAAACAGAGGCGTATCAAGCTGGGGTTCACACAGGCGGATGTGGGGCTGGCCTTGGGCACGCTCTACGGCAACGTCTTCTCCCAGACCACCATCTGTAGGTTCGAAGCTTTACAATTATCCTTCAAGAACATGTGCAAGCTGAAGCCCCTCCTGATGAAGTGGCTGGAGGAGGCAGATTCCACCACGGGCAGCCCAACGTCCATCGACAAGATCGCCGCCCAAGGAAGGAAGCGCAAAAAGCGGACCTCCATAGAAGTGTCGGTCAAAGGAGCCCTGGAACAACATTTTCACAAACAGCCCAAACCCTCAGCACAGGAAATAACACAACTGGCAGACAGCCTGCAGCTGGAGAAGGAAGTGGTGCGAGTGTGGTTCTGCAACAGACGACAGAAGGAGAAGCGGATGACACCTCCAATACTTGGCCAGGGGCCTGACGGCCAAGGTGTCAACGGTACCCCACCCGGCCCAGGACAACAGATCACGCCCACGCCAGACTACGGACAGCCCAGGTCAGTAGAGCTTCCCAGGGAACTAAAATACCCGGGCTACACTCACCAGACGATGCACGGCTCCCCTACCCACCTCCCGCCGCAGCACTCGCCGCCCGGACCTCTACTCTCACCACAAATGCCACCTCATAGCGTGGCGCCTTCGCATGCGGTTTCCCACTGATGGTCGCTAAACCTGTGGCAGGAGCCAGCGTACTGACCAGCAATCAGTGGGAGCCGCGAGTGCTCCCCCAGGACTCCACCTACCGCCCCTCGCCATACCCCCAGCCAATATTACCTGGGTTAATGGAGGGGTCGTGGCGCCGGCGTTCATTGAACGTTGACGCCGCTCCTGCCGGCAGTAGGAGAGTCCTTAAGCACCTCTAGTCCCCGGGCCGGCCAGCCTGGCCCTTCTTCGGGAGGAGGGCGGCCCCCGAGCGGCCAGATCGTAACACGAAGCCAGATATATTTACCAGGGAGAAACCTGGTGTGTCCATACGTGTGAAAACTCCTTCAGTGATAAACCTATTTTCTATAGACTAACCTCGAGCTGTGCTGAGGAAGTGTATAAACATGAACTTGTAGCAGATCCATCATTCCATACTTCGCCAGACATTCCATAAGTTAATGTGACTGACTCCTCGGAGCGCAGAGTCGCAGATTGTTGCTACGATTCCTCAGTGAGACGATAAGTAGTAGTGTAAAGACTGAGCTTCATATTACGTGTGAACATTATGTAGCGGTTACCTCGGAGTTTTTTGTGCGCGTGTTTGAAACATTCCAGTGGTGGTGAGTGGCGGGTGGCAGCTGCTGCGGGCGGGCTGCTGGGCGGCCGCCGCCCGACACCTGGCCCCTGTGGGCGGCCAGTGGGCGGCCCCCACACCGCCCACCCACACGCTTGACTCATTCTTATCACGAAATTTAAAAAGATTGTTTGGCGGTGCTGGCGGGTCCGGAATGTTGTGGGTCCGTCCGTGGTGACAAGGGGCCCCCGCCACCACCCCGCTACACGCACCGCTGCGCCTCCCAGCCCACCCTCGCCGCTCCTCACACGCCCGACCAGCTATTTCTATGTGGCAAGTAGAAATTATCTCTTGGGAACTATTTCTGTGAGTGGTGAGGGCAAGTGGCGACCATCTGGTGAGTGTTGTGTGGCCGCCCCCGTGTCCGCCGCCCCGCCACCCTGTACATAGTCACCCGTGTAAATACTGGAGAATCCGTGACGGTGTCCGCTAGCCAGCGCGCCGCACTTGTGATATGTCTCAAGAGCTGATTTTATAATAATTTCATTGTAATATATGTATCATTCATACTTAGATTAACCCCCCTCCCCCCCTGAGTATATTTAGTTTGTGTTGACTGTCCCCCGCTGTTGCTAATACGTCGGAGCGGTCGAGGTGCGGTGGTGGTGTAGTGGTGTAAATATTGCCTCCGTCGCCGCTCCCTGCCATCCTTGCCATCGCTGCCGCTGCCATCCTTGCCGCCGCCTGCCGCCACAGTCGCGCCCCTCACCCACCTATGGCGTTGGCGGCTCACTGGCGACCCACTGCAACTTCTCAACCTTCGACTAAACCGGATTCCGCCGCGTCTGGAGCACCTCCTTGGATCCGGATAAGCTAATCCACCTTTGAGGCCCGCCGCCACCACCACCTGTGGTACCCGAGGGAAACCCGACGCCAGCTGGAGTGTCCTGGCGTGCGGGCCAGCTGTGAGGTGAGCTACCTTCCCATGCAACACCAGCGACCCACCACTGCCCACCGCTCCTCTGCTACCCCCCTTCAGTCTCCCACTACTGACCCGTCGACACCATCTACTTCATACGGGAGTGTGTTATGCTGCTCCTGCAGTTGCCTGCAGGTTGATCCTACCTCGTCGAGGGATTATTTCGGGTCCTGCAGGAACCATCTCTGGGGGTCCATCCCGGTGATCAGCGGAGGAGTGGAGTGGGTTGGGAGCGCTATTCATCCTCAACTCCTCAACGTCCAGCGGCTGCCCACCGCGTCAACAACAGTGGGTCTGGTGGGTGATGGTGCTGGCTGAATAGTGGGTCGGTGGCGGGTATGGATGGTCGCCCCACTGGCGGTTACAGTGGTGGTGGGTGAGGATGGCCGCCACCACTGTGGGGTAACCACAGTGGTGTGTGGGTAGCCACAGTGGTGGTGGGTGACACAGGCGCCCCCCTGCTCAACCCGCACCCTGTCTCTGTTTGTTATTAATGTTCTGAATGTCTGTAAGAGGCTCTAGTAAAGTAGCTGGAATCGTGATCCTGACCTCACATCACGACTACACGCCGCTATTACTGTTGTAACTACCATTACCACTACTATCGTGTAGCCCCTCACGGGTATATATTAAAAAAAAGAGTTATCAGGACTTATAATAGTGCTATAATGATTTCATTCATTAACGAAAACGTCTTGATAGGAGCAGAAAATAAATCTTTTTACACATGTGAACTTTCTTTGTGTGTTAAAGTACAAAGGATCACGTCAAAGAGGAATTGAATATCCACGTAAGAATTACTTGGAAATCTGTAGTCAAGAGATGTACATAACCTTGTATTAAACTTATTATGAATAATAAAAGAAAGATTTGTCTAAACACTGGGTTTAATTTTACACCAGAATCTACGATTTTGAGAATGACATTAACAGCATAACTTTGATACAAAAATATACAGTATAAACTACTGAAGATCAGATAAAAAAGTACATTAAGCCAGTATAAATTTTCGTCTCTATGGAATTTCACAGGTTATATCAAGGTGATTAAATGCATTTAATATGGTAGTGAGCAAAAGGGATACATGACTGGAGCAACAGAGTCAAGATCGCAATGGGACACCGGAAGAAGATAATGTCAATAAGTCTGAAAACCCGCAAGAAATGAAACCGAAAAATATTAAAGATAAAACCAAATGATGAGGTCGAGAAAAAAAAATACAATACTTTATTTGTGTATTATCTCTTTCGCTGATTTATTTTGTACTGACTCTGAACGCTTAAAAGCTGTCGGGGTGGTTGGCGGGAGCGCCGTGGGGCGGCAAATCGTTCACGAGTACTTGATCAATGTATCACGGGGAATTAACTCTTACTGCCTTGGTTATACGATCCTCCGGCACCAGAAAACACCACTCTCTCCCCACCACCTCTCCTTCTATCACCCCCCACCAACAACCAATTGCCTCTTGTGATTGCCGGGGCCCGAATGAGCTCAACTCTTAGTTTCAGCAGAGACTAGCAGAGCAGACAGCAGACTAGCAGACTCAGCAGAGCAGACATTCGGCCATTTAACTCTTTGTCTCTCTCTTACACTCTGTGAAGCTCTGACAGATACGCTGAGCTATCTTTTATGTTCCTTACAGAACATTTCCCTAACACTCCACGGTTTGTGCATGATTTGTGTTATAAATAACTCGTTTGTGTACACACATGTCGTTTAATATCGCTTTGTTTATAACGTTGTGTAACGTACGCAAGAGAACAAGTTTCATTACTTAACTTCCTTGAAAGAACACACATTACATAGACACCCAAGGAGAAAAAAACGTGTACATATGACAATATGAAAATATTGTTATCATAGAGCCATGCAATAAGCCATGAGCCCCCTTCTGAAGACAATTACCAAATAAACACAAGAGAGAGCGTACATACAGAATGATAAACACACATATTACAACACACAAACACAAAACACATGACAATATATAGACATGACAATACATAGACATGACAATACATAGACATGACGATATATAGACATGACAATACACACAGACACACAATATGAAAATGTATACACATGACAATACAAGCTAGACAATACATGCACACATGACAATATTCACACATGACAATTCGTACACACAATGGCAGCTGTCAACATCATTACAATTATCATCATTAATCATGTATTTCAGTGTTTTCAAAAAGTAAATTCCACATTTGGAGTATATAATATTATATATATATATATATATATATATATATATATATATATATATATGTATATATGTCGTACCTAGTAGCCAGAACGCACTTCTCAGCCTACTATGCAAGGCCCGGTTTGCCTAATAAGCCAGGTTTTCATGAATTAATTGTTTTTCGACTACCTAACCTACCTAACCTACCTAACCTAACTTTTTAGGATACCTAACCTAACCTAACCTATAAAGATAGGTTAGGTTAGGTTAGGTAGGGTTGGTTAGGTNTTGAGGGGTACCTACAAACACAACCAGAGGTGGTACCACTATATATATATATATATATATATATATATATATATATATATATATATATGTATATATATATATATATATATATATATATACAGTATATATATATATATATATATATATATATATATATATATATATATATATATATATATATATATATTCTGTAAAAATGTGTTCTGCAACAAAAGACAATACAGCCAACAGGTTTCAAGTGAGAGACAGAAAATAAACAAAATGGAATCGGCAGTTTTGATAATGACTTAAATTACCCAATTACCGCGTAGTTACCACCAATTTCTCCTCACCTTCGCCAACCTTTTCAAATAATTAAAGTGATATATACGTCAGTTACAGGATACCGTGCCGGTGTTTATGTGTGTTTGTGTGTATGTGTGTGGATTGGGGTGTTTGTGTGTGTGTGTGTGTGTTTTGAGTGTTTTTGGGTGTGGGTGTTTGTTTGTGAAAACTCGCCTTTTTGTACCTACTTATTTGCGTGTTGTGTGTGTGTGTGTGTGTGCTTGTGAGTGTGTGTGTGTGTTTGTGTGTGAGCAAATAAGAAGCCTGGACGAAGTGACACATTGCAAGGATCTGAACGTAAAGATATATTAGAAGTTCCTAAGAGAGGGGACAAAGGTAACCAACTAAGCAATACAGATAATAAAATACACACACACACACACACACACACACACACACACACACACACACACACACACACACACACACACACACACACTTCTCCACTGAAGGAGTCGAATCTAATGATCAACTTCAGTGTCATGTTCCAGTCATACAAAATACTCATCAATATATCGAGGAACTAAATAAAATACTTCGGTTAATGAGTATCGAAACGAGAGGAGAACATGGAAGCTACAATGAACTACTTAGGGATATGATGGAACACGTCTTCAGAGTAAGGGCAGTAAGCAAAGGGGGGAACCATCTATAAGAAGTAATATTGGATACCTTTAGGGATACCTTTTCACAGCCAATATGGCAAGGAACCTTTGACGTTGTATGTAAAGCTGGAACTGAGGTATGTTATTCAGGCGAGGAGTTACAATAACGTGGCTAAAGTATGTTGACCAGACCACACACTAGAAGGTGAGGGGACGACGACGTTTCGGTCCGTCCTGGACCATTCTGGTATGTTTGCAATCCGGCTAATTCACACAGGACAACAACTGCTCAAGAGCTACTCTATCCCTCCCTCTCCTCTAACAACACACACACGTACTCTAATTTCTTTTACTCCTTCCTCTTTCTTGCCTTCTCTTTATTCTCCCTTTGTTTCTTAGCATTTGGCGTCAAGGGCAAGAGGCTCTGCAGTCGCTAGCCCGGTCTGTGGTTTGTATGCGAGACGGGCAGGCAGCAAGCACTCAGAATTTTAACTTGTATCGATCAGAGATGATGGTCGTGGTTGGTGTGTGGCGGTGGTGGAGGTGGGGGTTGGTGTGTGGTGGTTGGTGTGTGGTGGTTGGTGTGTGGTGGTGGTGGAGGTGGTGGTTGGTGTGTGGCGGTGGTGGAGGTGGTGGTTGGTGTGTGGTGGTGGTGGTGGTGGTTGGTGTGTGGCGGTGGTGGAGGTGGTGGTTGGTGTGTGGTGGTTGGTGTGTGGCGGTGGTGGAGGTGGTGGTTGGTGTGTGGTGGTTGGTGTGTGGCGGTGGTGGAGGTGGGGGTTGGTGTGTGGAGGTGGCGAAGATGGTGGTTGGTGTGTGGTGGTTGGCGTATGGTGGCGGTGGTGGTGGTGGTTGGTGTGTGGTGGTTGGTGTGTGGCGGTGGTGGAGGTGGTGGTTGTGCGTAGTGGTTGGTGTGTGCTGGTGGTGGTGGTTGTGTGGTTGGAGTAGGAGGTAAGAGAGTGGAATGTAGTGGCTTCAAGTGGCGTGCAGTGGTAGTGATGTGTTGCCAGAAATAGCAGAGGGGTTACAATGCAAGTATTTACTGTAACAGTGGTGGTGGTCGTGGTGGTGGTAATAGCAGTGGTGATTGTGGTAGCAGTTTGTACTGGTGGTGCTGATTATAGTAATAGTGCTGACGGTGGTAACACTGACGTTGCTACAGTGGTAGCGCTGGCGATAGTAAGGCTGGCAGTGGTAACGCCGGCGGTGGTAACGCTGGCGGTGCTATCGCTAACGGTAGGAATTTTAACACTGGCGGTGGTAACGCTGGCGATGCTAACATTAACGGTAGCGATGTTAGCGCTGGTGGTGCTAACGCTGGCTGTGGTAACGCTAACCGTAGCGGTGTCAGCGCTGGCGGTGGTAACGCTAACCGTAGCGGTGTCAGCGCTGGCGGTGGTAACGCTAACCGTAGCGGTGTCAGCGCTGGCGATGGTAACGCTAACCGTAGCGGTGTCAGCGCTGGCGGTGGTAACGCTGGCGGTGGTAACGCTAACCGTAGCGGTGTCAGCGCAGGCGGTGGTAACGCTAACCGTAGTGGTATCAGCGCAGGCGGTGGTAACGCTGGCGGTGGTAACGCTAACCGTAGCGGTGTCAGCGCAGGCGGTGGTAACGCTAACCGTAGTGGTGTCAGCGCAGGCGGTGGTAACGCTGGCGGTGGTAACTCTAACCATAGCGGTGTCAGCGCTGGCGGTGGTAACGCTAACCGTAGCGGTGTCAGCGCAGGCGGTGGTAACGCTGGCGGCGGCGGTAGCGGTGGCCCCGTCACTAACAAAACTGAAACGCAGCGAAAAAAAACTCCAAATCTTCACAGTACAAAAACGAATAGAAATTCGAAAACTAATTAAAAAAAAATGGAAAAATAAGAAAAAACAAAAATCCAAAAGGAAAATCAAAGTCAAACCAGGACTAACTATGCCAGATTCTTAATTAAGGGGCCGGTGGCGGATATGGGGGAGGGAGTGCGTAATAAAACCACAACAACTTGGTGAATCTACGAGAAGCGGCGCGCGTCTAGGGAGGCCCAGTACGGTGGTTCTATCCCGCCGCCCTGCCCCAAAGAGTTTCTCCGGATAGAGTAGTTAAAGGATAGTTATCTCGGAGGAATGGTTAGCAATTGCAGGACCTCGCCAGTATCGGAGTTAAAAAGGTATGCGTTATAGAGTTCTGGGAAAGAAACCCTAAGGCCTGCTCGTTATCTAACCAGTTGCTACTTCGTAAAAAAAATGCAATTGAGACCATACAACACTAGAAAGTGATGGGACGACGACAACGTTTCGGTCCGTCCTGGACCATTCTAAGTCGATTGAGAATGGTCCAGGACGGACCGAAACGTCGTCGTCCCTTCCCTTTCTAGTGTGTGGGTTGGTCAACATATTTCAGCCACGTTATTGTGACTCCTCGTCTGCAAAATGCAGTGGTTTTGCCTAACCGGAAGCATCAGAACTAATGCAACCCACCTAGCCTACCGGAGCCGATAATCATTAGACCTCATGCAGCGTCAATATTGCACCAATTTTCATTTCCCCTAAGCCATCACAATATTTATTGTAGGGTCAAATGCTCAGAGCTAAGTAGTCACACTTTGAGATGAGAAGCTATGCGTGGGGAATCATCTAAGATCTCAGAAACAGGAGTAGTAGCAGTAGAAGTAGTAGTAGCAATAGTAATATTAATTGCAACCAGAATAATAATAAAATTAATAATTGAAGCAAATCACCGATATAATAGAATCAATAATAATAATAATGATTAGCCAGTAAAAAGTACTTTGAATATTATTCTGTTCCAAATAAAATAGTCAACATGAGAAGCCTTTCTACTCTTGGTTCTTCGGATCAACTCCCCCCCCCCCTTCTTTACTCCTGGTATATTCCCCCCTATTCAACCAGCTTAGTTTTTCCTTCCCACCCACAATATCAATCACTCCTCTCCTGTGTATACCCAAGCACCTGCATCACTGCTATAATCTCACCCTTATCCAACTAAGCCAACGTTATCTACCTCCCACCTCTTCCTTCCATCCCTTTCCAAATATACCTCCTTCTCTAAAATCACCATTAACCAATACCTCATTAGCTAATTCCATTCCACCGACGTTCCTTTGCATCCACAAACCCAAATCACTTCCTCCTATCTCATACACCAAACGACCTCCCTCCACCTCTCCGCTCTCCAGCATCCACCTCTCCCTCTCCACCAACACTCACTTCTCCCTCTCCACCAATATCCTCCCCCCCCCAACCAACCCCCCACCTTCCCCCTCAGCATCACCATCAAACCACTTCCAAACCCTTCCAGTAAGCTGCCTCAACACCTGACTTCCTCACAGTGCTAATTAATACCTGGCATTTAGCGTTACGCTCGGTAAGCTTCGTGACATACGCTTCCAGCTAGTTTTTTGTCTGTTTCCTGCCGGGTATTTACTATTTGTGTATGCAGAATCGAGCTATAGCTCTTGGACTCCGCCTTTCTAACCAATCTATTTTTTTCACTATTATGTCGACTACATATATTTATCTCAACATGTGGGATCTTCACTGTGGAAAGAGAGGATGCAGAGAGTACTGTGAATTCTAGCGCCTTGAGATACGTTAGTGTCAGAGCACTTGGCTCTCTCTCCTTGCTGTGAACTGTGGCTTGGGNAATCCTCGCACTGTTTACCGTCAAGGGGGATAACAACGGGACTCGAAACCTGGGTGTCATTGTCAATAATGCGAGGAGCAGCATGCGGCGCCAGGGCTCGTTACACTGTCCCCTAACCTACCCTCCCTGTGTGCTGCCATCTACACAGCGTCTACACTTTCCCTTAAACAACAATCTTCACGACCGAAAACATGTTTTTTTTTCAGCTTGCATTTAGTCCTATATACTAAGACAAATGAAAATGATGCAAATGATAAACTTTACTTAATTTGAAGGAAATAGAAAGTAAAGAAAATACTTGTCATTACAAGGTGACCACGTGAAAATAAATTCTATAATGTACTGAAGGAATGTTAAGATAGTGTAAACTAATTTGATAAATAAAACGCATGCAAAATTATTTCTGTTAAAAATACAAGCCAAGCTGTTATCGCCAGGTAGTTAGGACCCAATTATATGACTTATACTAGGAATGTGATCTTTAATTGGCAGTGATCATGTGAATCTATACTCGGGCATGGGGCTGAATAAGTTCATAAATATTCCCCCATGCTTGTAGCGGACTTAACACTGCTCCTGTGTCAGGTAAGTCCTCTACGAGATCACCATAGCCCGTGCTACTTGGAACTTGTTCCGAGTAGCGTGAATCTATAACACCAACAAGCTTGTGTAGGGTTGTGGTACAGAGGTACAGCACTTCGCTTTGCATCACGCAGGCGGAGGTTCAAGTCCAAGCAAAGGCTTTGTAACTTACAAGTATTTAAAGTGAGTCCTGTGTACTATTCAGGTTTATAATTGATATATATTACAGACACAAAAAGGAACCTAAGTGTACAAAGGTGGAGGGGGGTCAAATAAAACCCTTTCAAGATATAAAAGAAACCTGATCATTAAGCATGGAGAATTATTTCTATATATACCCCAAACTTATGAGCGGTGAAGAACTTATATTATTGTTATTAATTTTAATTGTGCTTCTCTGCATGCCAAACGTCAGCCTCTCATTTTTCTATATAAAATGTACGTTATTGGAGTCTTCATCTTGCTGATATCTAGCCGGCGATGGTTAGTGATTTCCTTGTGGTTAGTGTTTCCAGATGGTTATTGAGTTCCAGGTGGTGGGTGATTCTAAATTGTTAGTGAATTCCAGATTGTTTGGATTTCCAAATGGTTATTGAGTTCTAACTGGAAGTCGAACTCACTGATCGAACTCAACTAATTATCTCGAACTAGACTTCGAGATAATTAATAATTTCAGATAGTAGTGACTTCCAGATGGTTAGTGACCATCTCCACTCCCTCTCTCTCCTCTCTCTTTCTCTCTCTTTTCTACTCTCTACAATAAAGTCTCTTGAATGTCAACAAACCGGCGTTTCCCGGGAAACAGAGCGGCCACAATCAGCTGATTTCCCTGTCTGACCGGGCGCATCATGGCTGGTATCGACAACTATACAATTAAATCGATATAAATGGACGGAGGATTATGCTGGTGGAGCGGGCCAGCAGCTCCGGGAGCCGATGACCACTACTTGCCAGGCAGAAGGACCTGCTCGTTGAGAAACGAAGTACATCTGATAATGACTTAATTAGCACAAGAGCCCGTAATTTAGAGTGATTAGAGGAATTTACAGCTCGCCGATATCTCTTGGGCTATCTCCAAGATATCGCTTGGATGATACGTTGTCAGGGTTTGGGTCTTGGGTTAGGGGAGGGGGGGGGGGGGGATTTTAATGTTTTGGTTGCGGTTGTAAATAATAAATCTTAAAGGCAGTTCCAGGGATAGGGTGGGGTAATTCACTCTTGCTCTGGGATAGAAGAGCTGAATGGGATGGAGGATGTTTAGTGGGTATAGGATGCTGGATGGCATAGTGGATACATATAGGAACGGAGGGTATATAAACTTTGGGTAAGCCGGGTGGGTGTTACGGGCTATTCATGCCCGTGCACCCTTCGGTAGCTAATCTTTATCAATCATCAATCAATCGGGTTGGTGGGGGGGGGGAGAAATGGGTATAGGAGTTTGTGGGCGGGTGTCCGTGGGCGTGATTGGGATACATAAAAATATAAATAATTATCACTGCTGTGATAATTAAGGATATTTTACATGGGTGACAGCGATCATTTACCATGTATTCGACGGTACCAGCATAATTAAAGATTATAAATGCAAAAAAAAAACAAAAAACTGAAATTGCGTTGTTTTAATCTTTTGTATATGCCATTGTTTACTGTATTTCAAATATTGTTACATGAATAAATGCCTATATTGATTTAAAATATTTATTATTGTTATAATTTGTTAATATATTTGCAAAGTTTGTGTATTTTTTAGTATTTTTTGTATTTTTATTAGATTTTTTGGTGAATTATGCACACTTCCATTTCAAACTCATTCTATTCTAAAATCCCATATCTATTACATCCCATTTACTCAATTAGGCTCTAGAACCTATAGACCAGAACAACCACAATCACCAACACAGTCACCACCACAATCACCACAATCACACTATCATAAGAGTCCCCAGCACCAGTAACCTTATGCTTGGCATCTCATCTCTGCCGACATCACCAGCATCCCAACTACCACTGACCCTCAGCTCCTTCCCGAGTCACAGCACCACCTACAGCATCTCCACCTCGTCACCATCATACCACTTCCTCCACCACCCAACCACCTTCACCATCATCATCCCCACCATCATCACTACCTAAACCACCACCATTACCGTCACCATTGCTACCAACACCAACCACATAGTCATCTCTATCATCACCGCCATTCCACTCCTCCCCACCCTCCAACAAACGCCTCCAACGCCCCCCCCCCCACAACAGCAGCCAGAGGTGGGTGTGTGGGGGGGAGAGCTAAGCACACGCCGAGTAAGGACAGCTCCGACACACAGCCTCGCGCCAAATATTCATTACCACCAGAAATTACGATACATCAGCATGCTTCCGCAAATTCCAAAAGACTCGTAAAACACTAATCCCCAATAGCAGTAGAGCAGGCGTGAACTCCGCCTGTCAGCTGAGCGCTCCAGGAATGCTAGCGTGTCTGGCCCTCCTTCCCCCCTTCCCCCACCATCCCCCACCCCATCACCCCACCTCTCACGTGACAACACAGACCCGTGGCAGCAAATGAGAGTGCAATCCCCCCTCCCCCCCCCCCGAACTACCCCTCATCGTTACCTGGTTAGTCTCAACCAGTTACTGTGCAGTTAGATTCGTTCGTTAGTTAGTTTGGTAAAGTAGTTTATCGCTAATGACGTAGCCCAGGGAACTCATTAGTCAGCATTTAGTCAACCAGTCAGCCCGTTTGTCAGTCAACCGATTGCAAACCAAATCTGTCAACCGGCCAATTAACGAACTGTAACGAGACAACCCCCTCACCCTTCAGCAAGCCAGCGAAACACTTATACAAACCCTAGTTAGAGAGAAAATATCATTGACGATGTTGACCGACCACACACCAGAAAATGAAGGGACGACGACGTTTCGGTCCGTCGTGGACCATTCTCAAGTCGATTGAGAATGGTCCAGGACGGACCGAAACGTCGTCGTCCCTTCTTTTTCTAGTGTGTGGTCTGGTCAACATATTTCAGCCACGTTATTGTGACTTATCATCTGCATATCATTGGCACTATCGGCACTTCAACCACAAGATCCTAGACACATCACATACTTTGTAAGACAAAACAAGAGGATTCGATCAAGTCTCCACCAACCAAACTTGACGACGAAGGAGGAAAATAAAAGAGAGAAGACAAGAGAACTGAGAGAAAACGGACCAAGAAAAACCAAACTGAGATGGAAAGTAATAGGAGAGAGATGGTTTAAAAAGGGAACGAGATAGAATGGAAGATCAAGAGGAGAAAAGGGAATGAGTGCAGGAAAGGGCTCGTGGAAAGGATAGAGAGGGAGCTTAAGTACTTTTCCAACAATTGAGAGTAATATGTAGCGTAGGGGAAGAGAAATAAGGGTAGGAAGGTACGGTGGAGCCCTGGGAGGGGAAGGAATAGATGGAGGGGAAAGGAAGAGGTAGGTGGGAAAGGGGAAGTTAGGAGGGAAAGAGAGCGAGAGTGGGAAGAAGAGGAGGTAAATTTGATGCCGTTCCATACCCTCAGTTTCCTAACTACTCACCCTTCTTTATTTAACTTGACAGGCAATATGTCGACTCCTATTGACTGGCTAAGAGTTTTATGGGACAGTGACGGAGAATTTTATAGAACAAGAACTCTCTAAGAGTCTTAAAGAAGAGTCTCTTACTAAGAGCTTTATAGGACTGTCCTTCTAAGAGTCTCGTAAGACAGTTACAGTCTAAGAGCATTACAAAACAGTGTCTGTTTAAGACTGTGTCCTCACTAGACCAACTGCTGCCCATAACAGTTATCTAACTCCCGCGGTACCTACCTAATTGCTGGTGCGAGAATTGAACCCGGGACCTTTCATTCGGGACCAACTGCGCCGGTTACTGATATGTCATCAGTTATAACTACCAAGGACAGACGGGAAATACTTGAGGGAATAATTGGGCTGAAATGTGTTGATATGTACACGAAAGCGCTCAAGTATTTCCTGTTGCAGAGTTACGTGGTGCTCAGTGGCCTGACTTAAGACGTGTTCCATGGCCTGACTTAAGACGTATTTCATGACCTGACTTAAGACGTGTTCCATGACCTAACTTAAGACTTGTTCCATGGCCTGATTTAAGACGTGTTCCATGGCCTGATTTAAGACGTGTTCCATGGCCTGATTTAAGACGTGTTCCATAGCCTGATTTAAGACGTGTCCATGGCCTGACTTAATACTTGTTCCATGGCCTGACTTAAGACGTGTTCCATGACCTAACTTAAGACGTGTTCCATGGCCTGACTTAAGACTTGTTCCATGACCTGATTTAGGACTGCGCTGCATCGTTGCTGTTGTAGAATTTAACAAATAAATCAATAAAAAAAACTCCTTTGGTCACCAACATCTAACCTGCCTAACAATATCATTAAACTAATTACCATATGAAAGCTCTAAGCTAAAATTCCTATATACCACTCGATCTTCATAAAAAAAAACATCAAATAGTATAAAAACATGTTTTGTTTACATAGTTGACTTCGTCAGCAGGATAATAGTTCTTTATTTTTTATTTATGCTCTCAATTTACCGCCTTTGATTTTTTTTTTGGGGGGGGGGATGACATCTTATAAAATGATGAAGAAGATGGTTCCTCACGTTTACTGTGACATCCTACAGCACGATAAGCATCAAGCATTGAAATTAATCGGGAAAAATGTTTTCAGAAGAACTGGTGAGTCATTTTCAACAAGTCGTGATATCCCATTACTTCCTGTCTAATATAGACTTTACGTTCTTTCCTGTTACGGGATCGACGGGGGGACAGGAGCTACGCCTCTCTCTGTTCTTCCTTATTCCTCTCCTTCGAAACACCAACACTTTTTAATTTCTCTTGCTCTTTCCCATTCCTCTTCCTGGATTAGTAATTATTTACCCAATTATCCCTTTTTCCATTTCCTTCTTTCATCGTTTATTGCCTCTTTCGTTATTTGATTTCCTACCAGCTCTTAAAGTTATCCGCCGTTTCCATATCTTCAGCCAAACACTCATACTTATTGACTCTGCAGAAGGCCAGGTCAGTACCCGCACAGTTGTATTAAATAGGCAGGTCCAATCATCCACAGGCCTGTCAGGAGATTGAAGGTTAATACACACACTGAAGCCTCTCAGTAGTAGTAGTAGTAGGCATCCATCTGTCTCAGGAGACTATGGAGTTGTGCTCTGGTTGTCGGTCAGGAGTGGCCTCTCCAGGACGCAAAACCATGGTAGGTTGATAAGGGGAAGAAGCTGTCACCCATGCAGCAAGTCTCCCCCCCCCCTCTCCACGCGCCGAAAGTCTCCAATGGAAAGGCTAACACTTGTCAGCACGACTGACGTTCGTTGTCGTAGGAACCTGATGTGGTACTCATCAGCATAGCACGAATAACCCTCCCATCTGTGGTAACCACATGCGACCTAATCCCAATACAACGCGAATGATTCGTAGTTGTAACGATCTCGTATGTTCCTGTCCCATGACAACGCGACTGACTCGCTATTGTGATCACCTCAACAACCCAATTCCCAACACAACGCCACTAACTCTCGCTATTGTAACGACCTCGTATGAAATAATCCCAAACACACTGTTCCAGATTCTCGCTATTGTAGCGACCCCGTTTGACCCCATCCTAAGTACAACACGACCGACACCTAGCACTGTGTTGGCGTCTCGTTTGGGTCGTGCATGTAATTGATGAACCTGTAATTTGTGGACTGGACGGTAGAGCGACGGTCTCGCTTCATGCAAGTCGGCGTTCAGTCCCCGACTGTCCAAGTGGTTGGCCACCTATTCCTTTCTCCCCCCGTCCCATCCCAAATCATTATCCAGACCTCTTCCAAGTGCTATATAGTCGTATTGGCTTGGGAAGGAAGTGTATTATCACTTCTCTGATAATTCCCTTCCCTTCACCATATGCTCCTTGCCTCAAAAGGAAGGAAAACTCATAGAGTTCGACTATCCATCGTTCAACAATTAGTTACCATTTTACTCCAGGCGGAAATATGAAATTAATAATGAAGAAATACGTTAGTAATAATGAAGGTGATTAGTGGTTCATTAAGTAATCAGTCTAGCACTTCAAAAATAATAAGCAGTAATTTTGGTTGGTGTTTCGAGCCTGTCGTTGTCAGTAGTTCAGCTTGTCCTTATAAACAAAGGCCAAATGCTCGTTAACCCAGCCACCAAATTCCTTGTTTATGAAAGGGAAGGGGATTATCAGGGGAAAAACGCCAGGCCATTACTATTATATATTATTTATATTACTATTATTTATGCCTTGATTTAGGTAAGGTTATGCATGTTGTTTTGTTCACGTTAATTTATGGAGTATTTACAATACAATCAGAAAGTGAACGAAGCACGCTTCGAGTCACAGCTTCGAACATGGGATACTTGTAATAGTAGTTGACATTTAACTTCTGCATTGTTAACCCGATGGACCATGGTATTGATGTTGTATTGAAGTTTATCTGTTTGGAAAGACGTCCTGAGACAATGTTTCTAAGATGTATTTGAAGCAATATTTTTATGTTATTGTTTGCAAATATGTTTTATTAGTATTTCATAAGAATATATCTGTAGTAGAATTATGATTAGTAGTAGTAATAGTAGTAGTAAGCCACGTTGCAGTAATAGTACTTAAAACAAAGGGAACTTCATGAAGCCTATTGACCTATACGAGGCAGTTTTTATTTATATAACTCATTCATATATACGTCTAACCTACGCTTGAAACAGTTCAGCGATTGTCTTACCGGACAACACAACCTAGCATCAGTCGTGTTTCCCGGTATTTTGTTCCTTAAATCTACAACTTTGTTTCCAAACCAGTATTTACCCAGGTCTTTAATCTAAACTTACCCAATTTATGTCCATTACAGAGCAGTACAATACAGCACAGTAACCAATATATCAATGTACCCAATACAGCACATCATTTTGCAGAGCAGTATAGCCGGAACGAAGCGATGACTATTATGAGACGTCAGGGGTCAATATATCAAAGTGGAAGGAAGGGGAATGAGGGGAAAGAAAAGGAATGGGGGAGGGAAGGGAAATGGAGGGAAGGAAATGGAGGTTAGAGGGCAGAGGGAGGGAGCGATGGAGGTAGGAGAATGAGTGAAAGAAGTGTAGGTTATAAGGCTGATGGAGACAGGGATATGGTAGAAAGGAGAAGTTTCAGGGACATAGAGAGAGGGAGGGAAAGGGAAGGCCAATAGAAAGGGAGAATTAGAGAGGTGGGAGCTGTCACGTTGATGGCGGGGATGTGACTCCTTAGTTCATAAGTTCATTAATTGCTGGGGTTATTGAGAGGGGAGAAATGTGATTGGTTGATAGGAATGCAGGGTGGGGCTGGGGTGTGGGGCTGGGGTGTAGGGTGTGGGGCTGGGGTGTGGGGCTGGGGTGTGGGGCTGGGGTGTAGGGTGTGGGGCTGGGGTGTGGGGCTTGGGTGTGGGGCTGGGGTGTGGGGCTGGGGTGTGGGGCTGGGGTGTAGGGTGTGGGGCTGGGGTGTAGGGTGTGGGGGGGGGGGTGTGGGGCTGGGGTGTGGGGCTGGGGTGTGGGGCTTGGGTGTGGGGCTGGGTGTAGGGTGTGGGGCTGGGGTGTGGGGCTGGGGTGTGGGGCTTGGGTGTGGGGCTGGGGT
Organism: Procambarus virginalis; assembly: GCA_020271785.1. Taxonomy (NCBI): domain Eukaryota; kingdom Metazoa; phylum Arthropoda; class Malacostraca; order Decapoda; family Cambaridae; genus Procambarus; species Procambarus virginalis. Next base: position 6,020,796 of record WNGS01052365.1, read on the forward strand.
GTAGGGTGTGGGGCTGGGGTGTGGGGCTGGGGTGTGGGGCTGGGGTGTGGGGCTGGGGTGTGGGGCTGGGGTGTAGGGTGTGGGGCTTGGGTGTGGGGCTTGGGTGTGGGGTGTGGGGCTGGGGTGTAGGGTGTGGGGCTGGGGTGTGGGGCTGGGGTGTGGGGCTGGGGTGTGGGGCTGGGGTGTGGGGCTGGGGTGTAGGGTGTGGGGCTGGGGTGTGGGGCTGGGGTGTGGGGCTGGGGTGTAGGGTGTGGGGCTTGGGTGTGGGGCTGGGGTGTAGGGTGTGGGGCTGGGGTGTGGGGCTGGGGTGTGAAGTAGAGGCATGGGGCTGGAGTGTGGGGCTGTGTAAATGCAGATGTACAACATGTTACCAAGACTGTCAGACTCCTTTCTTTTATGAATGTTATAGATGTGTTGAATGTCGTAAGATATGTGGTGAATGTCGTAAGATATATGGTGAATGTCGTAATAGATGTGGTGAATGTCGAAGAACTTTACTGAACGTTGCCTCAGTCTTCCGGTATATGTCATTGACTCTCTCATTGTAATCTGCAGAATGTATCATTGTAATCTGCAGAATGTATCATTGTAATCTGCAGAATGTATCATTGTAATCTGCAGAATGTATCATTGTAATCTGAAGTACGTATCAGTGAATTCTGGAGTGTATGTCATTGTCATCCGCAGTTTGTGTCATTGTGTTGTGGTGTAGGTGTCATTGTATTCAGGAATATGTGTCATTGTATTTAGGAATATGTGTCATTGTATTCAGAAGCATATGTCATTGTGTTAAGCAGTTGATGACATTGTATTCAGGAATAGGTGTCATTCAATTCAGTAGTTTGTTTCATTGTATTCATGTATTCATGGGTATGTTTTATTCCATTTATGGATAACTGACGCTGAATTCCCAAGTGTGTCATTGTATCCAGGAATATGTCATTGTATTCATAAGCATATCACTAATCGCCAGTTCTTATATTACTGGTTGTAGATTGTTGTCCTTGTTTCATTGTACCGGAGGATTAGTGTGCCTGTGTGTGTGTGTATGTGTTTGTGTGTGTGTTTGTGTGTGTGTGTTTGTGTGTGTGTGTGTGGTGTGTGTGTGTGTGTGTGTGTGTGTGTGTGTGGTGTGTGTGTGTGTGTGTGTGTGTGTGTGTGTGTTTGCGTGTGTGTATATGCGTGTCAACAGTCAACACAGCTAATACGAAGACCAGAAATCAAGGATTTCAGGATTTAGGATTACCATAAATATCCTACGTCCCCATAACATGAATCGAATTACAGACCAAATAAAACGATACACTGGTACAGCTCCGTCTTAGCAAATTATAAAAAAAAAATCACGGAGAAAAAATACCTATATGAATTTATGTGAGTAATTCCCGTAGAATTATATCAAGCGTCGCAGCTATATTTTTTTGTCCAACGGTTGTTACTTATATTCAATCTCGTGTTCTTGAAGACATCCTCATAAAGCACCCATAGTTGTCTCCAAATATGCAGGTATAATAGGAGAGAAATTACAGATTCTCGGAAGCCTCACTAAAGAAAAACTAGTTATTATTTGTTTAGATTTGATACTTGCATATTTAGCACCGGCCACCGGACAGTGCGAATATAGCGGGTTGCCAGGATCAGGTTAGGTTACCATTACCTGTGGCAGGTGGCTACAGGTGAAGGGTCTCCCAATCTTGGGCACTACGTAAACTCGGTGATCACAAACTCGGTCATGATCTCATTCAATGGTATTGAATATCCAGCATTAGATGCTTCCGACTTGCCGGTATGAGGTACCTGGAGCTATGCAGTCACTTTATTCACTCTCTCCTGTTCATGAGGACGTCCTCATAATACATCCAGAGCTGCCAATTCCAAGGTATTGATCACATGGTTCTTTATGACTATCCTATGACATGAGGATTTTTTTAATTCTACATAGCTAGTTCTTACAATTATGTAGCTCTTCATATAGCCTATAAGCGGCTGTATAAATGCAGGTGTTCCGAAGTATAACCTAAAGGGTGTACATAGCGGCCATATCATAGAACAGGAAATGAATATATTGGTAGTAGTAGTCTTTCATGAAGACAAATGCTATTGAATCTGAAATAAAGGGTTAGGTACGTTTGGGCGTGCCGGCGATTATTTGTGCATGGGTCTGTGTAAGCTACGTGCTCACCAAGTTGTGCTTGCGGAGGTTTAGCTTCGGCTCTATGGTTCCGCTTCTCAACTGTCAGTCATCCGGTGTACAGTTTAAGGTGTACGTGTGTATATATATCTGAGTGTCTACATCTCTATGTGTACGTATATATTTCCGAGAATAATATATACTTACGTACATATGAGGTTCACATTTATATTGTGTCTGTACAAACTTTAAAGTGCATATGGAAACAATACAAATAGTGAATATATTCACAAAATTTTGATCGCCCAGAAGTGGAGATATCATGGCTGTCGAACCTTGAAGTTCATGATCTAACTGAATAGTACAGGATACCTTATTCCAAACAGATGATAAGATTGAATACTCCCAATAATTATTACAATAAAGGTATGAATTATTGTAAACAATTTTGGTTTTAGGGTTTACATTTCACACCCTATTTGATATTAAGGGCTGAATTCTCTGTCATATGGATTGAACACACAAGCGCTTTCCTTTTCCTATTGTAAATATTGAACCGAATTCCCTGTCCCACTTGAATTAATTGTCTGGATTGTCTACTACAAGTGGAAGGGAGAACAGAATTTCTGTTTCGGCTAAAATAGGGGACGCGTGTATTTCCTATCCTACATTGGAGAGAAAACAAGACTGTCCTATATCAGTATAGGACCAGGTTTAGAACTCCTATTCTCTCAACAAATCATTTCCATATACGATCTAAGTGAGAAAACAAATCTAATTCGAGGTATCCCTAATTACATGTTTAAGTTGCATTGTTGGATTAAATTCCAAATATCCATGGAAATAAAATACATCATGATTATGTAATTTAATTCGTTTTGTTTTCACCCTATAGAAGAACGCAAATTATATATCTCAAATGTAGCTGTGACCTATTCAACTTGCAATAAAGTTATGGATTATCTTTTGAGTTTAAATAAAGAGAAAGATACGCAAACGACCTATAATATTGAATGCTATGCGGAAAATCCACAAATGGAAAAGAAAGATGAACGTTTCGGCCGATCTGGGCCGGATCGGATCTGCCAGTTCGATGTTGACAAAGGCCCAGATCGGCCGAAATGTTCATCTTTCTTTTCCATTTCTTTGTGGATTTTTCGCACACAAATGATCAATGTTTCGTGATCGTTAATTGCATTGAATGTTATATTATACGGGAATGACAAGCAGTGGACTGATCTACGTCTGGCTTCAGCACAGAATAGAGTTAGAGTAAGGCAATTACCACGAGAAATTGCTAAGACAATGTGACAGTATTACACATGCTAGTAATATGATGACGGAGTGATGGACTAACCAATTGGACCATCAGCGATCAAACCTCGCTGTACCAACAAGGTCCAGGTGGAGAGCTGTAGAACAGAGAGAACACACATTTGTTCATCTAAACAAAAAACGAGGCTTCACACCTCTATTTATAGAGTAAGGAATCCTCTCTAACGTGTCCTAATTGCGGCACTAAATCTTCTGTCTTACTCGTTATGAGTAGAACAAATTCTTTAGTATTCCACGTGTTAAGATACGCGACCAGATTTTTTATCTGCTATAAAGAGATCAGATTCCACATCTATCATACGATGGTATTCAGGACAGTATCATATAATCATTCGTGGCACTTTGCTCCTGGATCACATTGTACAGGATTGAACCCTTTGTGTATTCATATGTAGAATTCATGTGCCAGACCCATTACTTTTCTTCTGATATAATTTCCACATTCAGTGATTGCCATATCCATCTCTTACTATCCCCCAACAGTTACCATTCATGGTAACTGCTATCACTATCATCCGCCCCCTATTAGTTACACGCCAAGCTATCACCAATACCATCATCAATTCTGTTCTATCCTCGACAAAGATCTTGTCTCGTAGGGCGTCCGCAAACAATGTTCTTTTCCGGCATTAGAACCATTTGTAATAATCTTGCCATCTATTACAACAATTTTAACGCCAGCACAATCGCCAAAGTGAACACAATCATTAACCGCAACACCATTTTCAACAGTAATACTTTCCGCAACAACAATTGGTGAATGATGAAGACAAAATAAATTGGTGACTGTATTGTTGCAACAATACAGTCACCATCAAAAATACCATTCCCGACAGCAACACAATCCCCCAACAGCACCATCACCAACAACAGTACCATCCTCAACAACAATCTCCAACCCCAAAAGGCAACACAATCCCCCAATAAATAAATCTTCCACAATAATTACGCCAGCTATCTCCATCACTCAGTCTTCCCTATAATAATCACATCTACCCCCACGATCTGAAGGAAATAAAAGAAATAAAACATTGAAATGATGATAAATAATGACGCTTTTTTACGCTTTTTTTTATCAATCCGGATTTTAGTGTATATAAAAAGCGGATTTAAATATCCGGAAGCTGAGAAAAACGGAGTCAAGGTGTCTAACTAAAGAGTTTTAAACAGCTTTAATATCCTCACCTAAATATTCATGAAAATAAAACAAAATAAGAAACAAAACACACAGCAGGACGGACGAGAAAAACACCGACGTGGGAGAAAAAATTAATTATATATCTTATGTTTATTGTCGTGTCTGATTTTTGTCGTTGGCTATAAAGCGATTTATTTATTTTATTGACATTTGAAAGTCGTGAATTGCATTTTCACTCAAAAATATTGTTATAATAGTTCGTAATATTAATTAAATTTGTATCCCTGTGTTATATATATATGTTATTACTATTGTATCCCTTGTTATAACTCTATAATTTCTTTCTTATAAATATATGTGAGAGGTATTAGGTATCTGTGGGCGGTTCAGGTGTTTGGTCATCCGTCGCCGTTGGAATAAGGCGCTATGGGTATGAGGTGTTGCGAGTGTTTTGACCCGAGAGTATGAGGCGCGAAGTGTATTAGGCGTCGGGGGTTTGAAGTGTGTGGGGTATAAGGCGCTGAAGGTATGAGGTGGTGTAGGTATAAGTAATCGAGGCATAAGACGCTGCTGGTATTAGGCGTCGGGAACACAATGTGCTGCGGATATAAGGCACTTTTGGTATACCAGTTTACCGCATACCATGCCGAGGGTATTTGGCAAGAGGATTATAAGGTACCGAGGATATACTTTACCTAAAGGTATGCAGTTTTATCTACTATATATCCTCCTATAGTTTCTGTGATATATTATTTATTTGTTGAATTCTTTATTTCAAAATAGATATTGAATAATGTATTTTATATTATTATTTTAGTTTTATTTGTTAAATTACATTTTGTATAAATATTTATTGCAAAAAAATTGTCATAAAATTCTTATATAATGATGCAATCCAATTTAGCAAGCAACTATAGCGACAGCAGATAGCGGAAATTCCTTTAGCGTAACACCTATTGGGCAGCCGCTGTTGCAATCATTCTAGGCTGTTGACTATAGCAATATTACATACTGAAGTCTTTCTGGCAAGGCAGCAACGGCATGTGTTCTGGCGCTCCTGCAATATTAGCAACATCAGTGTGTTTACGTAATTAACCAGCTCGTTCTCTCGATTTGCCATTCCGTAAACAAATGCAGTTGTTTTTACCTAACTAGAAACGTGCGAGCCCAAACAACCCCCTTAACCTATCGAAGCCGACATACAAAAACGCCAATATAATGGTGCTTAAATTTGCACGAATGCGTTGCATATTTTTAATGACATTGAAATGATTGGGTCGACTCGATTGACTTGGGTCGATTGGGTTGACTTGGTCGACTCCGTAAAAAAAAAATGCAACGTATTAGGGGAGAGGACCATGTGAGAATTAGCGCATTAGTAATGTAATGGGTGTGAACTAGCGAGCTAAGAGGCAAAGGGGTCGCTAGGTGAAAGAAACGTTTCGAACTTGGAGAGTTTTGTCAAATTTTGAAGTGCAATCTTAAACCCGGGTTTAAGGAGGCGCTTACTAGGCTCATACCATGGTCCTAGGGGGAAATATCTTGTGGGATTTGAACCCGTGTCTAAGGTGTTTTATATATGTGTGTGTGCTTTCCGGGCATTCAAACAATAGCCGAAAAATCAAGTAACTGTACATTGTCAATATTCAGTAATGTATGTTGCATTTGGCTCTCTTACGATTGCTAATTTGGTTAATTTTGGTATTCATTTCATTTTGCTTTCCCCAATTTGCCATTGAATGAGTAGAAAGGAAATAATTATTTGTATTTAAAAATAACAATCGTTGTAAATTGNTTGCAAAACACCCGCACCTTGTCAAGCTCTTAGAGACAATTCAGATTCGCTACTTGGCTGATCCGACAATTTGGAGAACTTTCCCAAAGACATCCAACGGTTAAGGGGCTGATCATATAAAAAAAGATAACATAAAAAACAGGATAACGTAAAAAAGACACTGAGGTGCATACAGGAGGTGCACAACGACACTTTAAAATAAAGAGAAATAGAACAAAGAGACAGATTGAACTGGAAGCACGAATTCGCCATCGGGAAATAAGAAAGTATTCAAGAAGAAGATACGCTAAACTAGCGGAATGAACTGGAGGCGCAGGAAGTTATCTGTGACAAACAAGAATTTCAAACGAGGTAGAACATGGCAAACTACGATGAAGACGGAAGATGCACTTCTGGATCTACACCAGACACCTTATGTAACTGACCAATCGACTTGAGAATGGTCCAGGACGGACCGAAACGTCACCGTCCTCTTCTCCTTCTAGTGTGTGGTCTGGTCAACATACTTCAGCCACGTTATTGTGACTCATTTTCTCCAGACACTTTATATAACTAAGAGCTGAACCACGCTCTCAAGAGCACGACGCAGGATACACACGCACACAAACAGGCGCCTCTCTGTTTCCTCGTAGTCATGTGGGTGTTTGAAGACGCCGCTCAGCCTTGTTTACAACAACTATAGCTGCCGGTTTCAACATTTTATTCTCTCTTGTTTATGCAAGTCATAAATTCCGGAGGTGAGGAGCACCGGGTAATGCTGAGGTGCTGGAAGAGACGGCGGGAAACAACTTGTTGCAGAATCTTTGGTTGCGTGCAGAGTGCAAAGCAGAGGGTGCCTGGCTGGCCTGGCTGAGATCTCCCACCCCTTACACACATACACACCCTTCCCTCTCTCTCTCTCTCTCTCTCTCTCTCTCTCTCTCTCTCTCTCTCTCTCTCTCTCTCTCTCTCTCTCTCTCTCTCTCTCTCTCTCTCATCTACCTTCTCATCTTCCTTCACCTTCTATCACTCTACAACTCCCATCACATCCCCCCTTACTTAACCCTTCCATCTACCCGTTTTCCTCCTCTTCCCTTCTCTTTTCCCTCTTACCATTATACCCGATTACTTATTTATGCAAATATGAGTTGCTAAATATGACGATAAAAAAGAAAACTTAATAAATAAATAATGATGAATGGGAAATGTAATGATCAGGGGGAAACTCTAGTGACCGTTTGCAAATATGCAATGAAAAATATTTGTCAGTTGATTATATATATTAGGACAGCTACAAGATCACTTGCACAGTACACAGTACAGGTCACTGAGCCGTCCAAACAATTAACCTGGTCATGACTGAGGGGTGTACGGGCATGATCCAGGCGGTCGATGCGAATCTACCCACCGTCACTACTAATAGGTCATGTTTTGTACGTTTAGGTAACAACCGTTCCAAAAGGCGACGCTCTCTCATACATTAATGTGTCACGAATATTCACGTTTTCTGTGCATCGGAATCGATAGGTTAGGGATAGGAGGTTGGGTTTTGAACGGAGTGGCAAATCAGGAGAACCGGTTGATGTGTCAGTTTCTGACGATTCAGATCTTGATCACAAGTGTGCAAGTGTTGTGAGCATGTGACAAGGATATGAAGGATATTTTTAGCTTATCAGCCATTTCCTTCCAGCATCCTCCCGTACTCAGTAAACAAACAGGGAAAAGTTGCGCCATGTCTCCTTATAAACCAGAAGAGATGTCGTTACCAGCGCTTTAAAAGGGCGTCCTTGCGGTGTCTGCTGGAGTAAGACATTGCAATGTCTCATTGACTATTAAAATGTAAACATGATCTGCGCTTTTAATTCACAAAATACGCAACAATATTTTTTTTTACTGTAACTCATGCGTTACCTTCGCTAAATAAGTAATTTATTTTGTGACAAGTGCTTTAACAAATTATTTAATATTAAAGAAAACATTCAAGATGATATGTGATGATTTCTGGCACTGCAAAACATGACTTCTCAAATTAAATATCTGCAATTTCGGACCATCTGTTGGCACATAATATAACTATATTGCTTTTATAAGCTCATTCCGTCCTATATATATATTGTTAACATTTTGGTTTTTAATATAAGTGCATTTCCATCCCATCTATTAACAGTCTAATGGAGGTATACTCTTGCAAGAAAAAGGGCTCCCATTATGTTTAATGATAACAAACGGTGTTGTAGTTTGACAAAAAAAAATGCATTTTCTTCCTATATGTGGCAATTATATCTCATATTTTAGTTTTATGGGAATGTGTGATAATGTGGCAACAAGACAGTGGTTATATTATACACTTATATAATTATATATGTGGTTTGGTGTTGAGAATAATGCCTATCAACCTCTGGTTTGCTGATCTCCACAAGAGCTTACTGACCAGCTAATAAGTGTACTTTTATTTTCTGACCATAGTTCAAAACTTAAATTAAACTGAATATACACCGAGAACTGATGAATACACATATCTGTGAATTCATGCTTTCGTCTACTGGAATCGAAGGAGGGCTCACATGTATTTTTATGCGACGCAGAGTAATCTATGCAGCTTCCGAAGTGGTAAGTGGACTGCATGTACGAGGTCTTCAGGTATTTGATATCTTTGGAGGCCTTAAGTTAGTGTCCGGGCACAATCTATGTCAGTTACACGGGCATTCTCGTTGGAAGATACTATATCTACTCGTAAGTCACTTAAGTATCCCCTTACGAGACCTGTACATCTTTCCTCAATCATGGCGCCTTAATTTGCATTTTATGAGAAGTTTATGAGATTTGAAGCGTTACGAAATTTGGCTGTAACAATAATGACCATGGGACGAGAACGACCTCCCGGCGTTCCCCTGCTCGTAAACTCTTTAATAAATGCAGACTACACCGCCATGATCCGAGGAAAGATCTAAAGGTTTCGTAAGTGATCACGTAAATGCTTAATGAATCCTGGCTCAGCCCATCGACCCGCGTGAAGGTTAAAAATGGCAACTTGATAAAAGGCCGCTTCGCTCTTCCTCTGAACTCTTGAACTACCAAGAATTCTCTGGTAAAATTAAATATCTCTCACGAAAGATGTAGTTATTGATTTTTTTCGAGGAGGGGTTACTTAGGCATATTAACCTCTGGAGGATTATTTAGGCCAATCAACCTCTGGAGAGTTATTTAGGCCAATCAACCTCTGGAGGGTTATTCAGGCCAATCAACCTCTGGAGGGTTATTCAGGCCTATCAACCTCTGGAGGGTTATTAAGGCCTATAACCTAAGGAGGGCTATTAAGGCCTATTACCTCTCTAAGGCTATTAAGGCCTATCAACCTGTAAATTGCCTAACAACCTCTGGAGGGTCAATAAAGCCAATCAAACTCTGGAGGGTTTATCAGGCCTATGAACCTCTGAAGGGTTATTAGGACCTATCAACCTCTAGATAGTTAATATGACCTATAACCTCTGGGAAGTTATTGAGGCGTATCAACCATTAGGCGGGTATTAGGGCTACAATTTATACAATAATGATTAGGCTAAACAGCTGTATTTTGTTTTTTTACGGATGGACAAAACGAGAAAACGGAAAGGTCGTTAGTGTACAGGTAGATCTTAGTTTACTTTCATGCTATGTCAATTTTGAGGAAGCTGTCCTTGGGAACTATAGCCAGGGGATAAGATACGCAAAGCATCTACCCACCTCCTTCAGAAACTTGTACATCTTTCCACAATCAAAGCGGCTTTGTTTACATATACTAGACTGATTACGCGCTAAAAAAAATAGCTTAAGGTTATCATTGTTATAACCAACCTCGTGGCACCTCGGAACTCATAATCTGTTTAATACTTGTAAACAAAGTCGTCAAGATGTACTGGTTTCGTATCTGGACACGTAAATGCTACACGAATCCTGGCTCAATTTGCCTAGTCAACCCGATAACAACGCTGAAAGAGTTAACTGTTCTACTAACCAAAAACATACGCGAACAACATGTTGTATTACACACTAGTGGGGCACCTAGCAATGATTCGACACACCACATTGAAATCTATATCTGTAAAACAGAATGTTTGTCTCTCTGTCCGAAGTTGGAGGCTAGACGCTCTGGGTTAGCCTCACCCAACTTTCCAGGATGAATCATATTGGGTAAAGGAGTGTCATAGAACAGTCGGTGTCGTCCCAAGTGAAATGCTTTAAGAAATATCGGCATTGATAGGCCCCATGCGATTTCTTAAGTCAAGTCTGAATCATTGGAGCCACAATTTATGTGTCAACACTCGCCTATTCAGACATGACTGATATAGAGATGTTACCGGGTACAGTCCTCTCAAAACACATCCCAATTAGCTTCCCATTACATCGGTGTCACCGGGTACAGGTCCTCCACCTTCAGTACAGACACCACCACGGATGAAGAACATATAGAATACAGAGACTGGCAATAAGAAACTGGAATCGCATTAAAGAATATAGGAGAAAATTCTCAGAACAGTCAAAAGGGGTCATCACTCAGCCACCACATACTCAGCTATCTTAAGGTCCAGCAGCTAAGAAATCCACCCCCCCCCGACATCTGGGGGGAAGAACCCCCCCCCCCAGGAGAGAACTCACACCTTACGAGTGGGTTAACCCATATGAGGTTAACCTCTCCCTCACCAGGAATGGATTTACCTCTCCAGGACCATATTCAACCCTATCCGCCACCTCTCCTGGAGAGATATATTCCCAAGGAAAGGATTTACAACCCCACACCCTTCCCTCCCTTTCCACTGGAAATAGTTCACTCCACCAGGAGTGAGTGGATTCATCCCACAGAAGATAATTAACCGGTTCTTCCTTAAGCACCCTTCCAAGGAATCTGTTCACCACTCCAAGTGTAGGGTTCACCACAGCGAGATTGGATTGCCTCACCTCCAGTGTGTGTGCAGCTGGGGCGCGCGTGCTCGTGCACGAACGCATGCGCAGGCGCAGTGCGTGTAGATGAATACGATGCAGTCGGAAGGTGTCGTGCACGATTGAGGATGGAGTGGGAGTAAGGGAAGGCAGGGAGAAGGCAGGGAGGGAGTAGATAGGATGATGAGAGGGGAAACGTTTAGGAGGGGGATTGAAAGAGTGGTGGAGGGGATGGGATAAGGAGAGGGAGAGGAGGGAGGATTAAAAAAAGGGGGAGAGGAGAAGGCAGGAAGGAGATGGAAATTTGTGGAAGGAGTATAAGGGAAGGAGATAAAGGAGAAAGAAGCTGATGAAAGAGGTATGATTGGTAAAGAGAGAGAGAGAGAGAGAGAGAGAGAGAGAGAGAGAGAGAATGGTGTAAATTTTGGAGAGGAATTAGAAATTTGAGGAGAGGAAGGGGGAGGAGAAGGAGGAGGAGGAGGAAGGAGGAGGAGGAGGAAGGAGGAGGAGGAGGAGGAGGAGGGGTAGGAGGAGGAGAGAACAGCGTATAAGCCGATAGGAAGAGGAGCTATTGTAACATAAGAGGGAGGAGGCGCCATTACTCTCAGCCACGCTCCAGACTTAACCCAAAACCCTGGAAGCGTGCTAGGTCGAGCCCCTCCGGCAGGTAACTCCTCGCACTGTTTACCCGTCAAGGGGATAACAACGGGACTCGAACCTGGGTGTCATTGTCACTAATGCGAGGAGCAGCATGCGGCGCCAGGGCTCGTTACACTGTCCCCTGCGACCATCCTACCCTCCCTGTGTGCTGCCATCTACACAGGCGTCTACACTTTCCCTTAACAACAATCTTCACGACCGAAAACATGTTTTTTTTCAGCTTGCATTTAGTCCTATATACTAAGACAAATGAAAATGATGCAAATGAGAAATTTACTTTAATTTGAAGGAAATAGAAAGTAAAGAAAATAACTTGTCATTACAAGGTGACCACGTGAAATAAATTCTATAATGTACTGAAGGAATTATAAGATAGTGTAAACTAATTTGATAAATAAAAACGCATGCAAAATTATTCCTGTTAAAATACAAGCCAAGCCTGTTATCGCCAGGTAGTTAGGACCAATTATATGACTTATACTAGGACATGTGATCTTTACTTGGTATGTGATCATGTGATCTATACTCGGGCATGGGGCTGAATAAGTTCATAAATATTCCCCCATGCTTGTAGCGGACTTAACATCGCTCCTGTGTCAGGTAAGTCCTCTACGAGATCACCATAGCCCGTGCTACTTGGAACTTGTTCCGAGTAGCTGAATCTATAACACCAACAAGCTTGTGTAGGGTTGTGGTACAGAGGTACAGCACTTCGCTTTGCATCACACAGGCGGAGGTTCAAGTCCAAGCAAAGGCATTTGGAACTTACAAGTATTTAAAGTGAGTCCTGTGTACTATTCAGGTTTATAATTTGATATATATTACAGACACAAAAAGGAACCTAAGTGTACAAAGGTGGAGGGGGGTCAAATTAAACCCTTTCAAGATATAAAAGAAACCTGATCATTTAAGCATGGAGAATTATTTCTATATATACCCCAAACTTTATGAGCGGTGAAGAACTTATATTATTGTTATTAATTTTAATTGTGCTTCTCTGCATGCCAAACGTCAGCCTCTCATTTTCTTTATATAAAATGTACGTCTAATTGGAGTCTTCATCTTGCTGATATCTAGCCGGCGATGGTTAGTGATTTCCTTGTGGTTAGTGTTTCCAGATGGTTATTGAGTTCCAGGTGGTGAGTGATTTCTAGATTGTTAGTGAATTCCAGATTGTTTGGATTTCCAAATGGTTATTGAGTTCTAACTGGAAGTCGAACTCACTGATTGAACTCAACTAATTATCTCGAACTAGACTTCGAGATAATTAATAATTTCCAGATAGTTAGTGACTTCCAGATGGTTAGTGACCATCTCTCTCCCTCTCTCTTTCTCTCTCTTTTCTACTCTCTACAATAAAGTCTCTTGAATGTCAACAAACCGGAGTTTCCCGGGAAACAGAGCGGCCACAATCAGCTGATTTCCCTGTCTGACCGGCGCATCATGGCTGGTATCGACAACTATACAATTAAATCGTTATAAATGGACGGAGGATTATGCTGTGGACGGGGCCGCAGCTCCGGGAGCCGATGACCACTACTTGCCAGGCAGAAGGACCTGCTCGTTGAGAAACGAAGTACATCTGATAATGACTTAATTAGCACAAGAGCCCGTAATTTAGAGTGATTAGAGGAATTTACAGCTCGCCGATATCTCTTGGGCTATCTCCAAGATATCGCTTGGATGATACGTTGTCAGGGTTTGGGTTTTGGTTAGGGGAGGGGGGGGGAGGGATTTAATTGTTTTGGTTGCGGTTGTAAATAATAAATCTTAAAAGCAGTTCCAGGGATAGGGTGGGGTAATTCACTCTTGCTGTGGGATAGAAGATGCTGAATGGGATGGAGGATGTTGGGTGGGTTATAGGATGCTGGATGGCATAGTGGATACAGATAGGAACGGAGGGTATATAAACTTTGGGTAAGCCGGGTGGGTGTTACGGGCTATTCATGCCCGTGCCACCTCTTCGGTAGCTTAATTTTTATCAATCATCAATCAATCGGGTTGGTGGGGGGGGGGGGGAGAAATGGGTATAGGAGTTTGTGGGCGGGTGTCCGTGGGCGTGATTGGGATACATAAAAATATAAATAATNGATAGCCAAAATAATATTATAAAACCATAAGTTAACATGAAAACTATTAGAAATAACAGTATTATTTATTGGTTCTTTTTTAAGCCTACAGAGGTTTTAATTGATTTATTGCTATATCGATATTATTAGCAGTATTACAAATCCAACTGTGTCTTCTGCCAGCCCCTTGAAAGTTACCACTCGCAGCTCCAACAGTGACCACTAACACGCCTAAACAGTGACCACTACATCCCCCCAAGAGTGACCATTATCACCTGAAGTACCACCCCAAACAACGACCCCTACCACCCCAAAACAGTGACAAATACCAACTGAAATAGCGACCACTACAAGGAAACCTCTTCCTCCCAAACAATAACCACTACCATCCCCCAAACAGTGACCACAACCACCTCCAACAGTTTCCATTACTACACTGTCAAAAAACATCTGTTGTAAGAGATCTTGAGGCAGGATAAGATAATGAATCGAAACATAAGAAAGCGGACAGGACTTCCTCTTTTCCCACCATTACCATCTCCTGCACCTATTTCACAGTTGTCCATCGTTGTAACCTTCAATTTCCTCTTATCCTCAATTCCTCTCCTTCATTTATTCCTTCTGTATATCCATTCCCGTTTCTTCTGATCTTCAACCTCCTACCACTGTTCATTCTAGTCTCTGTTCTGAAGATTTCTTTGTTGTCTTTCACCTGCTGTTCTTCCTGTTGGCCTTTGTAAATTACTTCTGCTTTAGAACCCATTCTGTTGTTCGTTCTCGTTCATCTTATGCACCTCCTCCCCTGTCTTACAGTCTTATTATCCTTTGCCCTCCTCCTCCTCCTCCTCATACACATCTTAATGTCCATCGCTCTCCTCTTCCTCGTGTCCCCGCCCCGGCCGTCAAAAGGGAGGATGAAGGAGTCGGTGGCTGCCCGTAAATCAGTGAGGCTGCAGACTCGGGGCGTCGCGAGATGAATAACAGACGGCGACACGTGATAACAGACGACCCTCATAGATTACCTCTGAAATACTCCTACAAGCTTTTTTGTGTTTTTTTATCCCTTCCTCGCCCACGTGAAATATTTCCCCTGGACGTCGAGGCGCGCGGAGCAGGGTGGTGACATTTCATTTACGGTGTCGATCACGAGTGGCGTTGCGTTCTGTTGCGTGCCCTGTTCGAACGGCGAATCGGAATAGGGTAGTCGATGGGCGAACACTGTACGTGCATTGCCTTAGCATGAGACAATCGACGGAAGAACATCGGTTATTCAATGTTTTAGAGTAGAAGAAGTGGATGGAAGAACCAGCTCATTTCAAGCAAATTCGACTACAGTCGAGCAGCTTTAGAAACAGGAGGAAATTATATAAACTGGACTTCGGTGGGATGTCGGTGTTCTATGGAACTATTTTAGAATTCGTTTAGATCTCGTGAGCTCGATGTTGTAGTGTTCGGGAATACTTTTCTTTATATATCTATATTGAATATATTTGTACCCGAAATATATCTACCACCACCATCTGTCATTGCTATATCTACCCCCTCCCCCACTTCTTCTACCATTACAATTTTGATCGTGTGTGCGAACATTTACATCGCCCTTCAAAAGCCAAAGCACATGCTATAGGAACCACATCTACCACATAACCTGAAACAATCCCAGAACCAACACCCACCGAGGATAAAGCTAACATTGCACCTAATTCTACCACAGATCCAAAACTTTTTGAAGAACCAACATTAACTGAAGCTTTACCTGCCACAGAACGTAAGTCTACTACAGAATCTATAGCTACCACAGAACCTAAATCTACCACAACCAAAGTCTGTCCTGTATCCCTATGTGGTAAATCATCATAAATCATCACTCACACACCATCAACAGCCATGCACTACCAACACCCATACACCATCAACATAATAATGCTCATAATCCCATCCTGGAAATGACAAACTGCAACTTGAAATTTCCTGTTGCAACCATCTACAAGGAACAGTGAACTCGTCAGGCATAACAAGAAGTCCGGCATTGCAACATTCTAGTCGTCATTACTAAACTAGGAAGAGCATGTTCTGGATTAAAACAGAGGGAACATCACGGTGCGACTTCAGCACTTCCACAAATCGTCAAGGTGATGTGAGTTAAAGTGCCAAGAAGGAGGTCAATGGGTGTGGCAGGTGTTGGGTACGAAGGAAGACTTGTGATATGGGTATTCATAAGCAGAGAATTTTTAATATAATAGATTTATATCTGTTTCAATACAAATTACAGAGCCATTCGAGGTGAATATTAGTAATATTTGTTTAGTTTGGAACCATTTTTAATGGTTCAATTCAAAGATGATTTTAGTAAGATGATTAAAAGACAACCATCCCGATTGGGATATTGCTTGCCGCAACTTACATGTATTGGTCATCAGGCCGCCTGCAGTTTCCTCTTGTGCTTATGCTCATGATCCAATATTGAAAAAGAAACAAACTTTTTCACTTCACATGTCATCTTCCTTTTTTCTCGCCTATATATTCAATTATTTTATTGCAAGGATTATAGTTTTGATGGTTAACACGTAAACACTAAAGTAATTTCCTTTCGTTGAAATTTCACACACAAACGTTGAGGGGTTGACTTCCCCAAAGGCTAAATCAACAAGCAATGAGGTTGAGAGGTACTAGGATAAATGACTGTGAATCATGCAACGGAAATTGGTAATACTAAGGCAATCTATGAGGTTTTATTGGTTTCAAGAGATATTTACCTCAGGCAAGTAAATGAGCAGGTGTCCAGAGGTTGTACATTAACTGAGGAGAATAACAGGATTGAGTGAGAGTCTTTAGAATATATTTATTAGAGTTTAGGAAGGTTTTGGGTAAAGCGTAGGAGGTGAGGGGAAGTTTGTGGCTGGTTCAAGTGCTACTGAGCGGTGATGAGGCAAGGAATAAAGCAGAACCCAGCAAATAAAACCTAATCAAATAAAATAAATACGCAAATTTTACAAAACAATGTCACACATAAAAGGTCGCAAATCAATCTTGTGCCACACTGCCAAACGTTATGAAATGCGTGCACACAGAGCAGGAATTTACAGAAGCATCACCTTGCAGATGCAGGAAGATATTCAGATATGCAGAATTATATATGGACACAGGTTCACGAAGGCGAAGACTCACATACAAACGTACATGAGTGTATTCATAAACACACAGAAATACGCAATCCCTCTAAGTATAGATTATTTGTAAATTATATATATATATATATATATATATATATATATATATATATATATATATATATATATATATATATATATATATATATATATATATATATGTGTGTGTGTGTGTGTATGTATGTATGCGCTGTAATGAATAATATAACAGTGATCTGATTACCTTCCAGTGTATATTTAATGATGAACTGACTCAACTACAGACAGTTACTTATTTACTTGCTCCTGATCACAAGCCATTTGTCCCTATTATTATTTTACCTTAGAACTGCCTCCCTATCAATGACCAACAAATATTTCTATCACAAGTGCTACTGCAGCTTCACTCTATCATAGATCTTTAATAATCCAACATTTTTAAAGATATGATAGTTGAGATTTAGTAAAGGAGGCATTGCATGGAACGACAGGCCGCCGAAAAGGCAGGGAACAAAAGCTGAAGTCCTACATGCACGAAAATGTTAGTATAAATGAACACACACACACACACACACACACACCACACACACACACACACACACACACACACAAACACAACACACATTATAGTCAATTTTAAGAACGGTAATATCAACGTTTTCTATGTATCGTCCTCGATAGGCTAGGTGGGATGCTTGGGTTAGTACGTTTCTAGTTAAGCCAAACGGTTGCATTTTACACCGAGTGGCAGAGAGAATGGCGTGTACATAAGACTGCATACGTGGAAAAGCATTGTTTATTTTCCCACATGATTGATGGAAGTCAGGTATATTTTGAGGTTTATGCGCTGGAAGCATGCTGAAGTATGCGTTCCAATGTTGTGGGGGGAGCATATGCTCTATGTTTTGCTCTAGATATATCGTAAAAGTATGTTCAAAATTATGCTGAGGGGTGTATTTCGTCTGTATACATGATGGGAATGTTCTAGGTACGCTGTATGCGCATACTTGAGTATATACACACCGCGAAGCCCTAGTAGATAGTAACGAACATCGTAAACACAGTCAAGCCGCTTGAATGAAAGGACAAGATACGATCACGCATCATATCTCCCTTCCACCAGTTATCAAGGGTATGTTCCAACTATGCCGTGCTGTGTGTGTTGTGTGTGTGTGTGTGTGTGTGTGTGTGTGTGTGTGTGTGTGTGTGTGTGTGTGTGTGTGTGTGTGTGTATTCACCTGATTGTACTCACCTATTGTGCTTGCGGGGGTTGAGCTCTGGCTCTTAGGTCCCGCCTCTCAACCGTCGATCAACAGGTGTACAGGTTCCTGAGCCTATTGGGCTCTATCATATCTACACTTGAAACTGTGTATGGAGTCAGCCTCCACCACATTACTTCCTAATGCATTCCATTTGTCAACCACTCTGACACTAAAAAAGTTCTTTCTAATATCTCTGTGGCTCATTTGGGCACTCAGTTTCCACCTGTGTCCCCTAGTGCTTGTGCCCCCTGTGTTAAATAGCCTGTCTTTATCTACCCTGTCGATTCCCTTGAGAATCTTGAATGTGGTGATCATGTCCCCCCTAACTCTTCTGTCTTCCAACGAAGTGAGGTTTAATTTCCGTAGTCTCTCCTCTAGCTCATACCTATCAGCTCGGGTACTAGTCTGGTGGCAAACCTTTGAACCTTTTCCAGTTTAGTCTTATGCTTGACTAGATATAGACTTCATGCTGGAGCCTCATGCTCCAGGATTGGTCTGACATATGTGGTATATAATGCTCTGAAAGATTCTTACACAAGTTTCTAAAGGCCGTTCTTATGTTAGCCAACCTGGCATAAGCCGCTGATGTTATCCTCTTGATATGAGCTTCAGGGGATAGGTCTGGCGTGATATCAACCCCCAGGTCTTTCCCTGTCTCTGACTCCTGAAGTATTTCATCTCCCAAATGATACCTTGTATCTGGTCTCCTGCTTCCTACCCTTATCTTCATTACATTACATTTGCTTGGGTTAAACTCTAACAACCATTTGTTCGACTATTCCTGCAGCTTGTCCAGGTCTTCTTGAAGCCTCAAGCTGTCCTCCTCTGTCTTAATCCTTCTCATAATTTTGGCGTCGTCAGCAAACATTGAGAGGAATGAGTCTATACCCTCTGGGAGATCATTTACGTATATCAGAAACAGGATAGGTCCGAGTACAGAGCCCTGTGGGACTCCACTGGTGACTTCACGCCAATCTGAGGTCTCACCCCTCACTGTAACTCTCTGCTTCCTATTGCTTAGGTACTCCCTTATCCACTGGAGCGCCCTACCAGTTACTCCTACCTGTTTGTGTGTGTGTGTGTGTGTGTGTGTGTGTCCATGTGTACAGAACGTGACGACCACGCAGATAACCACGTACACACATAATGCGTTCATGAGTTTGGTCCAAGGTCCGACCCAGCAAGGATCTCACTTTGGTCCACTGTTGTTTTGTATGCGTGGGATTCGCTCTGTTGCTGTCCGACCAGGAGCTGTGTGAGGCATGTCTGATGGTGGTGGTAGTGGTGGTAGTGGGGAGGTTATGATGGTGGTAGTGGTGAAGAGGTAATGATAGTGAAGCTGTGGTGAAAGGGGAGGGGGGGAAGGTCCTGAAGGAAAAGGTCGTAGGGAAGGTACGATATTTTGATATTGCTAGGTAGATATCATGGTGGTGGTGTGGGGGGATAGATATCATGGTGGTGGGGGTATACCGGTCCGGAGAGATGATAACGATGATGAGAAGCGTAAAGACTGGGGGTCATATACCACGACATAGGAGAACTAAAGAATTATACCGTTTATAGATGGCACATGTGAGGCAAAAAAATCATTAACGTAATATATGAATGACAAAATCAGTAGGAGCCATGACGAGGTTTCGAACTTATACTCAAAGTTTTCTTCCTTATTGATGGTATTTAGAAATCACCCAAAATCTTGATGAGATTTAAAGCAGTTGTGAATAACACTGAAGACTTGAGAAGAGTATATTTGAAAATTATTTAAATAACGAGGCAGCTGGGAGAGTGCAGTGAACTAAAGGAATGATGATGGAAGAGGGGGAGGCAGAGCGGAAAAAGAGAGTAGAGCAACATGGAACATAAACTATTGTCCAGCACCATCAACACTAAATAACTTTAATATCGCAATATGAAGTCAAGAGACTGAGGATTGCACGCAAGTGCAATCATTATGACAGTTACAATCAGCTGTCACCAGTGTTGACAGAACAATAAACATTGTTCCACCTCCATATCCTCCCCCACAACCATCCTCTCAGCCTCCAAACAACCCTCTACCATATTAACTTTCATTCATTGCACTTCATTCCTCCCACTGATCAGTTCCTGTTCCACAGCAAATCAACATCTTTTCCTCTGTTGACAAGATCAACTTCTCCCTTCCCTCTAGCATTACCGGAATAGGGGACAGACTGACAATGAAGAACCTTAAAATCTGGTGCATGAATGCCAATGAAATATAAGACAAAATCCAGATTTAATAGCAACATTAGAAATAAAATAACTGCAATAAACATCAACGCAAAATTCCCAGAACAGGTCAGGTAGCAGGAAAATATGAATGAGCAAAAGATATGAGGGAAAATGATCCAGTTGGTTAATAGAAACTAGACTTTTTCAAGAAATCAGAAATGAGGAGGAAATTAATTATGCAGAATATGTTGCAAGAATCATTTTAACTGGAAGAAGAAAAGTGTTGGAGGCAGTAACATATTACCCCCAAGAGAACCACAGAAAACCCAGACCTGAATACTGTCCGTGCTTATATGAACATCCTCCAAGAAGAGGCATGATCATTCCATAGAGTTGGAGCGAAACTGCTTGTAATGGGAGACTTCAAACTTGGTCATACTGGCTTGAAAACAATGCCTTTGAGAGGAGTAGCAGTACTCAGAGCAAAGTTAGTAGTGGTAACAGTGGGATGAGCTAACGCGGGATGTCACGGAGGAAACACCGGGATGGCTGGAAGACTAACCTAGAACTTTACACGAAATTAGATGGAGTTAGTGAGAACACTGGACATGAAATGGTAATGATGGGTGGAAGAGCCCGTACCTTGTCAAGCACAAGACGAAGCTGGAAAAATTCAAAGGTATGCCACTAGACTAGTCCCAGAACTAAGAGGCATGAGTTACGAGGAAAGGCTGCGGGAAATGCACCTTACGACACTGGAAGACAGAAGAGTAAGGGGAGATATGATCACAACCTACAAAATCCTCAGAGGAATCGACCGGGTAGACAAGGACAAACTATTCAACACTGGGGGGACGCGAACAAGGGGACACAGGTGGAAACTGAGTACCCACATGAGCCACAGAGACGTTAGAAGGAACTTTTTCAGTGTCAGAGTAGTTAACGGATGGAATGCATTAGGCAGTGATGTGGTGGAGGCTGACTCCATACACAGTTTCAAGTGTAGATATGATAGAGCCCAGTAGGCTCAGGAATCTGTACACCAGTGGATTGACAGTTGAGAGGCGGGACCAAAGAGCCAAAGCTCAACCCCCGCAAGCACAAATAGGTGAGTACAAATAGGTGAGTACACACATCGGAACCTCTACAGAATTCGCTCAAATTTTGGGGTGCTGTATCTGAAGGAGGAGAAAGAGTTAAGCAAGACGAAAACCCACACAAATATAATTCACATGCAAATTCTGCAGATAAATGTGTCCTAATACCCACGCAACAAACTGGTAGAAAACTTTGGCACTAACTCCAGCATTATCTGGGTATTTATGCCCATAACCTAATATACTCGCATCGCACGAGCTTACATCATACACAAAATACAATGGCTTTTGGGGCTCACCGTTATCGAATTTTGATTTTGTTTTATTCTCAATTTATTTGAAAGCTTTGATATATTTCTCTGCGACCTTAAATACTCGGTTTCATTATATCTTCTTTTTTTTAATAGTTATATTTTATGTTAAATTATGCACCGTATTTTAGCGCTCAAAAAGTATTGTTTATTATTTCATTTATTTCCTTCTTACGTATTTTATCATTATTTCTTGGAAATCATCGCTAAATTTGTCTCTTCGGTTGGGAATCAAATACTTAAAATAGGTTGATGTGTTGATTTGTGTTCCATGAGTTGTTGGCTGCTTCTGTTGGCGTCGACAAGTGATCCATTGGTGATTCTGTTCCGTCGACTCGTGTTCCATTAATAGCTATCATGAGAGGTTACATCTATTTGTCTGTATAAGACACTCTTGTCCGTGGTTAAAGAGGCGCCACTTTTGGTATGTTATGCTATGAAAAGAAATACTGTGATCTGTGGTTCAATTGGAGGCTAAATTCTCGTCTGTGGTAAAAGGGAGAGAACCTCTCACTGTGGGAGAGGTTCCAGAGGGGTACTACTATGGTCTGTGGGCCCAGGAAGGGGTCAGTGGTCTGTGGTTCAAGGTTTAATGTAGTCTGTACTCCAGGGTCTATACTCCAGGGTCTGTACTCCAGGGTCTGTACTTCAGGGTCTGTACTCCAGGGTGAAAATTTGGTCTGAGAATAAGGATAAGGAAGACAGACTATTCGTCACTGGATAACCAAGGGGTAAATATCAGTTTACCTCTTGGTTAAAAAGAGGCGAATTATCGTAGATCGTAGTGAAGAGAAGTACCTGTCGAGGACAAGAACGAGTGGTGAAGAAGATTACACACTAGATCTTGCAGGAAGAGTGATTGCAAAAGGGGAAATAGGGAGAGGGATGAGTGAAAGGGAGAAGAAAAGAGAGAGAAGGAGGGTTAAAAGCATGCAATAAAATATACAGAATGACAAGTGTCATTCCCAAAATATTTGATATCAAAATCCAGAGAAAATGTTCAAACACTGTCAATGTGTTACCGAAATCTTACGTGACTGTTATCCAAGTATTATCAGACTATATGTCGTGCTATCTGTATGTTATCAGACCATACGTCGTGATATCAATGTGTTATCAAACCATACGTCGTGCTATCAATGTTACAAACGCTTTTGTGATCACATGGTAAAATATATGATTAAGGATTCATAATTAGCGGCAACCATTCATTTAGCATACCATATACACTCCACCATCCCTCAGAGAACCACCACCACACTCCACCACCACAGAGAACCACCACCACCACAGAGAACCACCACCACCACCACCACCACCACACTCCACCACCACAGAGAACCCACACCACCACCACACTCCACCACCACAGAGAACCAGCACCTAGATAACAGGAAAAGTTACATAGCTTGAATCAGGAGTGAGAGAGGGACCTAAAAATACCCGTCTCCCTTGTGGCTAGTTATACAGCGGCATGTAATCAGTATAACCAGAACGGGCGACCTTTGAGTACGTTGATCAACCCACTACCACACGTCCATGTAGCGTGTCCACCTGACTCCTTCTTCCCGTAGAGATTCACTTGTAGAATCTGTGTTTC
>WNGS01052365.1:6050786-6068930 GCA_020271785.1 Procambarus virginalis
TCCATTCACTCAAGCTAGGGAAAATCCATCAAGTCAGAATGCTATTTTGAAACTCAAGAAGATTCATGAACCCATGTCAAAAATTTGCTTACGAGAAACGACAGTCAATCAATTGAAGCCAAAACGTTCCCAATCGCTCAATTCATCAATTCATTTCCCCATCACTTCACTTTCCTTCAATCAATTCTTCTCCATTCCCCATCATCTCTCTCATTCTCATCACCTTAATTCCTCCCCCATCCTCATCCCTACTAACCAGTGACGTGTTCATATCACAGGATCCAGCCGCTGATAGTAATGATCTTCAAGGCGATAGCGCAGCGATACCATTGACCTGTTTCGACCCGACCCAAGACGCTAATCTTCACTGATGACAGATTACATGTCGGTCAACGAACCGATACAACCGATTTGATAAGTCTCAAAGGCATAGTACGATGGCCAAGAGGAGGATGGTTAATTACGAAGAGAGAGAGACGGATGAGAGAGAGAGAGGAGAGACAGGAGACGAGAGAGAGAGAGAGAAATACGACCATTTAAGAAGGAGAGAGAGAGAGACTGAGATCGATAAAAGAAGACACAGAGTGGGAGACGAGTCTTCGGGAGACGTCATTAGGCATCGTAATGAGAGCACTTTAGATGAGGGTTTCCGAGCAGGTGGTTAAAAATGTGGAGTCTTGGAGTCTTGGAGGAAGAAAAGGTCAGAGAATAAGAGAGGAGAGAGAGAGAGAGAGAGAGAGAGGGAGGAGAGAGAGAGAGAGAGAGAGAGAGAGAGGAGAGAGAGAGAGAGAGCGAGATAAGAAGAAAGCCGAAGAACTGGATAGGGTGGGTAACAGCGCTCTAGATAAGTGATTTAATAAACTAATTAAGCTCAACTTACTTCATTAAGGTAAGCACGCATTGAATTTCAAGTTACCAATATGTTTATCACTCACAAAAAAAATATATATATACTATATATATATATATATATTATATATATAATATATATATATATATATATATATATACTACGCTAACCCTCTATCATGTATAGATACTATTTTATTTACCTTGCACCATGCAGTTCGAACTGCATACCTACAAGGCAGCAGTCCGAAACGCTACCCACTGAGCCACCAGCACCCACAACAGAGAAGGATCCCACAAGTACCTATCTGCTGTCCAACTGGAACTTTTGGCCTTCCTGGGGATGCACTTTGGCCTTGTAGTATATTGAGAACTTTAGTTAAGACATTTTTATACAACACATGTCTCTCTCTTTCTCTCGTCTTCACCATTTTCTCTCCACCACATTCTCATACCTGTCCACTAATTCACAATCTCCCTCCTTCTCCTACCCATTCTGCCTTGTCCCGCTCCCATTCTCTCTTCATCCTTTCCTTAAACCTCCCTTCCATTCTTCTTCTGCTTCTCCATTTTGGCCTCATTGCTTTCCACATTTCCCTTCTTTTCTTCACATCTCCATATCTCCTTCTCTCTTCCATCTCCTCTCTCTCTCTCTTTATCTCCTCCTGGGTTCTCACTCCCCAGTTGAGAGAGATCCTTGGATCTTTGGTGTAAAATTAATAAATCATTCCAGTATGTCAACAACCTCTCTGGTGCATTTATACTATTTCTAAAAAATATTCACCCACGTAATATATTTTTACTTGTGTTTAACCTCAACCCTCATCATCCCCTCACTACAACTCCCCAACCCCTCACTACAATCCCTTTTTTTATATATATAGCACACCTAGAATTTAGTTCATGGAACTAATTTAGATTTAGGAAAGAACTGGGTAAATACTGGTTCGGTAACAGGGTTGATGATTTGTGTAACTAATTACCGCGTAACATAATAGAAGTAAGATCCCTTGATTGTTTCAAGCGTAGGTTAGACATATATATGAATGAGATTGTGTGGATATAAATAGGAGCTGCCTCGTATGGGTCAATAGGCCTTCTGCAGTTACCTTCGTATGTTCTTATGAACTAATTGGCTTGCTTTTTCACGGTCTTCTGGCCTTATTTAACAATATGGCGTAGTCATGGTTTGTTTCTTATTCACCGTCTTAAATTCTTCTCGTTTTCCTTCTTTCCTATTTTGTCTTTCCGTCACTTTGTTTCTCTTGCTTCTTCAGGCTGAGAATGGAGAGATGAAGAAAAAAGAATGATTAGGACATTATGAGGGAACGATAGGAAGACATGCTAAGAGGGGAAGAAGGGGAAGGAAATAAGAGTAAGAGAAGAAGGGGGAATTCGATAGCGACAAATATCCGCTTTCCCCCAACCCTCCGTTCTCCTCCCTTCTGTTCCATTCTCCTCCCCTCCCTCCTCTCTCATGGCTGTTCCCAGGGAAGTGCGGGCTGTCAGCGTAACTCCGGTCATTCTATGCTAACGAGAGAACGTGACCCTTCCCCCCCTCTACCCCTCTTCTTCCTTCCTCCTTCCCTTTACCCCTTCTTCATTCTCTTTAACCCTTTCACTTCACCCCCTTTTCTCTTCCTATCTATTCTCACCTCCCCCCTTTTCTCTTCGGCTTCCTTCCACCTTCTTCCTACTCCCGTATTTATTATCCCTTAATGTGTCTCCTTTGCCCTTTTCTTCCTTAGACACATTTCAGTCTCTCTCTTCCTATCCTTCATTTATCCTCCTTGTTCATTACCCCTAACATCACACTACTTCTCTCATCCCCTTCTCTCTTTTTCATCTTCCCCGCGTGCTTTCGAATTCTCTTCCAGTCCCTCCAGTTCGTCTTTTTTTAATCCTTTCTTCCATCTTCCCTACCTCCTATTTTTAGTTCTCTTTTCCTCTCTGCCAGTCTTCTTTTCCTCTGCCTCCTTTACTTCACTCTTCCCTTCTGGTAATTGTTGTAACCCAAGGTCACCGCCTATTTTGTCCCACCTTCGCTTTACGTGGCCACTTTTCCACCCAACTCCCCCTCAACCTCAACCAACCACCCCTACCCATCAACCAACCACCCCTACCCATCAACCAACCCCTATTGCCGTTTGTGGCCCAGGTGTCAGGTGCCAGGTATGTAGATGATGCCAGACCGCCTCCTCCCCTCGTCCCCCCTACTCTACACCACAGCAACCAACACCCCTTATTTCACAGGAAGTCTCCCCTTTAATCCCTCCCTCCCTCCCTTTCCCTTACCTCTTCCTTACCTTTCGTTTCCGTCTTTGAAATATGAAGTAAATTCATGAAATTTACTTCATATGATATTTATTTAAATGTTTATGTTTGGGGTGATTGTTAATGTGTGAATGAGAGGATTGTAAGGCGTGGTGATTGGTGGAGGTGGGCGTGGGGGGTAGTGACTAGAGGAGTGGGTGGATAGGGGGTAGTGATGGAGGGGTGTGAACTGGAGTGGGTCGTAGGGACAGGAGTAGACGGGCGTGAGTGGTAGTGAGGGGACTCGTGGGTGGCACTGGGTGGAAGTATGTGTATGGTGTATTGTAATGAGGGGAAGGAGGTGAGGGGAGAGTGAGGGTTTCCGTTATGGGTCAGATTACCCCCACAACCAGGTAACTGGGGACCAATTTGTTACCCTACAAGGGGTCGGGTTTACCTGCCAAGGGAAGGAGGGGGTAGGGGTCAGGTTAGGGGTGAGAGAGAGAGGAATATAATAATATATGCTTCTATTTTGTTTTTATCTTTACTAAATCGTAATTGTGTTTTCTTTAACTTTTCTCTATATTTATAATCATTATGTTTTTTCTAACATTTGTATATTAATTATTTATGTTAGTTACACAGACTGAAAGCGGCTTTCAGATCACAATACACTTGGAATGTGTGCATGTAACAGATCTTTCATGAACAAATCCTAAAGGCCGTGACGAGGGTTCGAACCTACGTCCGAGAGGATCCCAGAAATTTCTAGGATCCTCTCGGACGGAGGTTCGAACCGTCGTCACGGCCCTTGTGGATTTGTTCATTTGATGCATCACGCTATTGTGATTTCTGTCTATAGATCTTTCATCTTTTTAATTAATTCTTGTCAAGTGATAACATGTACAAATTAATTTCATAACAACCTGTCACATATACATCAACTCACAAGAACATTTAATGGGCATCAGTGTATAGACGGAGGGGCGTGTATACACAGAGAGGTGTATGCCCTGATTCTCAGTGTAGATACACCACCTACAGATATCAAAGTACACAGATATCAAGATATATCTCTGTTTAAATTAAGGCAATGTATTTGTTTACATGATGCTATTTCAGTAAAGAATGTTTATTAATTGCCTTGCTAGTTACAAGTATCTTCGTTTTATCTTAGATACTACATGGCACTTTCTCATCACTATATATTGGACTGGACGGTAGAATAACGGTTTCGCTTCATGCAGGTCGGCGTTCAATCCCCCGACCGTCCATGTGGTTGGGCACCATTCCTATCCCCCCGTCCCATCCCAAATTCATACATTTTTTTTAACGCATATAAACACAAGTTATTGATTGTGGCGTCATTGTATGTGTTAACTGGGTTTGGTGATTGTTCACTATTTATTTATTCAGGTTCAACTTTATTTTAAGGACTGTTGTGTTGAACTTTAAATTCTGCATTAAGTGGTATTGTGTTGTTTTCCAATCTGTTAAATCTGACCTGTTTAATTATCTTCGTTATACTGTTTGCAGCTCATGTTGAATTCGTTTAACTTTATATTTCTGAGTTCTTCTTTTCTTGATGCCAGCTTGCCGTTTGTGATTGAATATTAATGCCACGCGAGTGATAATATGTGCAAGCCTGTACTGTGTCGACTGATATTTTAAATTTGTTTCGTTATCATTCGTGATCTTGCATTATATATTTGATAAATTTCTCGTGTGGAGATGAGAATTCACTTATAGAATTTCACGTTGAAATTCAAATGATCGCATTTGGAATTGTGAACACATATTTTTGATGATTATAGTCTCATTAGTATTTTTAATGCTTATTATCATTCTTATTATTAACAAGCATAGTACATGAACACATTACACAGTACTGTGCTGGTACCGTAATCCGTAAGATGAGTTACAGGGTATATGTTAAGGTCTTGCTAGGTATACAGACTGCCTTGCTACACTAGTCTCTATTAGGAGGCTACACAATGTAGGTTAATAACTGGTTGGGTTCACCTAAATCTCTTATATCCCAGGAGTGGTTATCATACATAAAATGTGAGTACAAAATCTACCAGGCTGCACTACCAAACATCGGGTAGACTTGGATATATGGCGATATTGGGGATATTTTAGGATATCAGTCTTACAGACTGTTGCAGTTAACTGTTGACAAATGAGTCAAACTGTTAGTGTAAGCAGTGGGCTCAAGTATCCATTTAATATTTACAAAAGTGCATACGTTAAGTGCCTGTGCTTTAAGTAGCGCTGACTTTAAGTAGCATTGAGTTTTCACGAGTTTATTTAGTAGTGGATGTGTAGGACACTTGCATAAGAGGGGGCGTGTAGAGTAGCATATTGCTAACAGGTACATTGCACGCAATAGGAATATTCAATTTGTTGTAACAGGAAGAAGAGACTGTGTGTTGATGTGTTGACACTGTTCTCTGGCTCTCTGACAGAGCCGGATTACATGTCCCTTTGCAGTGCTGGAAATCAATATCTTACTGAACCTTTAAATAAGATTTTCAGTAATAATTCTTTTATATATGGTCGAGCGCTTCAGTTTTTCAGTTATGCTGAAAAACTGAAGCACCAACAATCGTCTCCAAGGCTTCATTTTGTATTGTTTCGCGAAAAACTCAATATTGAGGCTAAATATATGCACGAGTGTTACTAGTTTCTTCAGCCTAGAACTGGAGAAATGTATTCAGTGTAAAGGGTGGTTGTCAACTAGAGTTCTAGCAGTCATGTAGAGCAGTCATTTAACATTGATTCCTAAGTTGTTTCCATCAAGAGTTTTCGGATATTTTAGTCTTTGAGCCTGCAATATGATTAATATAGAAATCCATATTTGATAATGACAAAGAGGCATAGGTAATTTCTATAGTTTTCAATGCCTAAATTAGGGACTTGTTTGGTAGGGTTGGGAGGGGTCGCAGTATCTTAGTGTTTGTTTTTGTCAGTCAAACTTCTGTCAAACGTCTACCTGCTGACTTCGACACTCGTGGCTTGCCTGAGACACCTGTCAGTAGCACATGCTAGTGACTCAATATTCAGTAATCCCTCACACATGTCCATGCTAAGTCCCTCAGTGATACGCAACTCCTACACAGTTGTACCTTACTAACAGCCGTTCCTAGAATTGGCTGCAGTTAATAACTACAAGTATTTCTGTGGAATGGGGCTGATAAGAGAGAGAGGGGCCAAAGAGGGAAAGGGGCCGAGAGGGGAGAGACTGAGAGGGGAGAAATCGAGAGTGAATAAGAGGAATAGGAAGGACTTGAGAGAAAGGGAAAGCCCCATTGACTCGTACGAGCGGCTCTTTGCTATATCTACCCAAACTCATACATATGATGGGGGTGATAGCTATGGGGGGAGAGATTGGGTAAGGACCATGGCTATCATCTCCCATGTTGACTTTTCACGCCATTATATCTTTCCTCCACATCATGTATGTTCTCCTTCCCCCTCTCCTCACCCGTCTCCCAACTTCCCCCTCATTAACCTGCTTTTCAGATTTGACGTGTAGATAATGCTCATTTTTATGCGATTGTGATCCATAGGAAATTAAGAGGAAAAATGTCCGTGTGTGTATATTTACCTAGTTAAGTACACACGGACATTTTTCCTCTTAATTTCCTATAGATCACAATCAGAGTGTGTATGTGTGTGTGTGTGTTCACTACTCGCCTAGTTGTGCTTGTGGGAGGTTGAGATTCGATTCTTTGGTCCCGCCTCACATATTGTAAGAAGGGATCACACACACACACATATATATATAATATAGATATAAAGATATTTTGTGAGGCGGGGTCCCGCCTCACAATAGTGTGTGTGTATAATATGATCTTTTTAAGTATATTTTTATACATCTATATAACAAAGAGATTTGTGTTTGGAGCCAGAATAGAAGTTATTGTCAAAAATTGACCATTATTCGACAGATAAAGCTCGTGGCTGGTTGTATTATATATTCCATCATTAACATTTACAGAGACAAAATTATGTTACTCTGAGTAGTGTTAATAATTATTTGGTCATGTCTCCAAAGTATAGACAATGTCAATTATTCCCCTTAAACTGTGTTTTGACCTTCGTCTTATGCAGCTTAGGAAAGACGTCTTGACGGTACCTGAAGGTTGCCTACTTATTAAAACAATGTCTCACAGGTTTTGATAAGGAGTCGGCAGTCTTAAAGTACCTTCAAAACCACTTTACGAAGCTTTCTGACGCAAAGATCAAAGCCACGTTTGAAGGGAAATAATACGTATGTATATTAGGTATGTATACGCTGAGTGTATGTGCACTACACGCACCCATACACATGTAACAATGCTAGCATACGCATATCTTTATGCATATCTATCCGCATACATCATACAGGGTCTCGTAGTACAGTTGGTTTCGTTCTGGACTCACACTCGAGGACCACGGGTTTGATTTCCACAGCGGGACATAAATGGTTGGGCACGTTTCCTTTGCATATACACTCGACGTATACACATCAACGAATTGTATTACAATTTTGGGGTACTGTATTTTAAATTCATTACAGTCTTCTGTATTATAACCCTCTAATTAGAGAAGGTTGGTTATATTTTTCAGAGCACCACAATTTTCTTCAAAATATATACACTACTTTACAAGAATGTTCTTACAAGAATGTTCTTACAAGAATGTAAGAACTCGTGAATATATAAATAAAATTAAAACAAAATTGAAACTGGATTTCATAAAATGTTTCTGAATTCCTTAATGCCAACAATTAAATAAGCAAATATAATAATTGTGAATGAGAGGAAATCAATGAAAGCAACTTTAATTAAACACTGATGATTGACATATTTTATTAGAAACCATATACAGTATTTAATCGAAACAATTTGTGTTTAAACTGGAGTTTAGGGAGTCTGCGGATGCAAGTTCGATCCTATACTGCTCTGTTTCAGTGTTTTCTCTTAGATCCTAAAATAGATCCCAAAGTAGATCCCAAACATCCCAACTTAGTCTACCCAATACAAACCAAATTGGTTTACATTCAAGGCACTTGCCACACGTTTTTTATAATCACAAATTAAACCATACAATATATATTATGCTACTATATAATATACAGCATTCTTAAAATATATATAAATAAGTAATTAAATGATACTTGTAAGCATATGCTGAGCTTATACTGTAATACTGGATTCATTTTCTTCAATACAGAAGTTGCAGTGTTTGAATTTATCTGCAATCTGAGTTTTAGTATATTTTTGGAATGGTTTTTGTGTTATTTGGTACCGGGTGCTACATATCACAATGTTTACTAACATGATGTTGCACGTTTCGTCTGATTACCCTCGTTGCTAGATTCACTATAATGACATAATTATAGCACGTGCACACACACACGCGCGCTAACACATGCATACCCACGGTGCTCAAGGGTTGTAATCTTAAGGAGACGGGTTCGATTCCCGGACGAGGGAGAAACGATTGGACAGTTTCTTTGACTGGATGCCTCGGTTTGTCAACCTGTAAATAGGTACCTGGGAGTTAGACAGCTGCTAACGGGATGTGTCCTAGGGATGTGTATATACTATTTCTGCATGTAGGATCATGCTGTTAGCTCTTGGACCCCACCTTTCGAACCATTGGTTGTCCAATGTACAGTCTCCGAACCCTTTTTTTTTACCTACATCATATCTACCACATATACCATATCTACCATATCTACCCCTTTAACACACACATCCTAGGGAAGCAGCCCGTAGCAGCTGTCATTAGACAACCGACGTATAGAAAGACAGGGTCCAAGAATTCTGAGTTCGGTCCTGCAGGTATGAATAGTAAAGACACACACACACACACACACACCACACACACACACACAGGTTCAGGACACACACACAGGTACACCAGTTGATTGACAGTTGAGAGGCGGGACCAAAGAGCCGAAGTTCAACCTTCGTAAGCACAACTAGGTGAGTATACACACACAGTTCCTACTCGTCGAAGAAATCAACCCTGTGTATCGAATTCAACTTTTATAATCCGCTAGATAGAGCAATTCATATTTTTGACATGGTTTCCTGCATCAATATCCTGTGTGACGTTTTTCAACAATTCCCTCAGCCGACACCTTTACCTTTCCCCTTGCCTATCCCTTTTCCTATTTTTGNCTCACACCCCAGAAGTGACTCGAACCATACTCCCAGGAGCAACGCAACTGGTATGTACAAGACGCCTTAAACCACTTGACCATCACGACCGGACATAATGAGTGATAGCCGAAGCTATTTGAACCACCCCACCGCCGGCACTCGGATGGTTATCTTGGGCATAGCATTTTACCAAATCACCTCATTCTTTGGGGCACACGTGAGGAACACAA
Organism: Procambarus virginalis; assembly: GCA_020271785.1. NCBI lineage: Eukaryota > Metazoa > Arthropoda > Malacostraca > Decapoda > Cambaridae > Procambarus > Procambarus virginalis. The sequence continues at coordinate 6,060,277 of WNGS01052365.1, forward strand.
ATGCGAACAAGCCTGAATGGTCCCCAGGACTATATGCGAATGAAAACTCACACCCCAGAAGTGACTCGAACCCATACTCCCAGGAGCAACGCAACTGGTATGTACAAGACGCCTTAAACCACTTGACCATCACGACCGGACATAATGAGTGATAGCCGAAGCTATTTGAACCACCCCACCGCCGGCACTCGGATGGTTATCTTGGGCATAGCATTTTACCAAATCACCTCATTCTTTGGGGCACACGTGAGGAACACAAATGCGAACAAGCCTGAATGGTCCCCAGGACTATATGCGAATGAAAACTCACACCCCAGAAGTGACTCGAACCCATACTCCCAGGAGCAACGCAACTGGTATGTACAAGACGCCTTAAACCACTTGACCATCACGACCGGACATAATGAGGTGATAGCCGAAGCTATTTGAACCACCCACCGCCGGCACTCGGATGGTTATCTTGGGCATAGCATTTTACCAAATCACCTCATTCTTTGGGGCACACGTGAGGAACACAAATGCGAACAAGCCTGAATGGTCCCCAGGACTATATGCGAATGAAACTCACACCCCAGAAGTGACTCGAACCCATACTCCCAGGAGCAACGCAACTGGTATGTACAAGACGCCTTAAACCACTTGACCATCACGACCGGACATATGAGGTGATAGCCGAAGCTATTTGCATTTGCATTTGTGTTCCTCACGTGTGCCCCAAAGAATGAGGTGATTTGGTAAAATGCTATGCCCAAGATAACCATCCGAGTGCCGGCGGTGGGTGGTTCAAATAGCTTCGGCTATCACCTCATTTGTCCGGTCGTGATGGTCAAGTGGTTTAAGGCGTCTTGTACATACCAGTTGCGTTGCTCCTGGGAGTATGGGTTCGAGTCACTTCTGGGGTGTGAGTTTTTCATTCGCATATAGTCCTGGGGACCATTCAGGCTTGTTCGCATTTGTGTTCCTCACGTGTGCCCCAAAGAATGAGGTGATTTGGTAAAATGCTATGCCCAAGATACCATCCGAGTGCCGGCGGTGGGTGGTTCAAATAGCTTCGGCTATCACCTCATTATGTCCGGTCGTGATGGTCAAGTGGTTTAAGGCGTCTTGTACATACCAGTTGCGTTGCTCCTGGGAGTATGGGTTCGAGTCACTTCTGGGTGTGAGTTTTCATTCGCATATAGTCCTGGGGACCATTCAGGCTTGTTCGCATTTGTGTTCCTCACGTGTGCCCCAAAGAATGAGGTGATTTGGTAAAATGCTATGCCCAAGATAACCATCCGAGTGCCGGCGGTGGGGTGGTTCAAATAGCTTCGGCTATCACCTCATTTATGTCCGGTCGTGATGGTCAAGTGGTTTAAGGCGTCTTGTACATACCAGTTGCGTTGCTCCTGGGAGTATGGGTTCGAGTCACTTCTGGGGTGTGAGTTTTCATTCGCATATAGTCCTGGGGACCATTCAGGCTTGTTCGCATTTGTGTTCCTCACGTGTGCCCCAAAGAATGAGGTGATTTGGTAAAATGCTATGCCCAAGATAACCATCCGAGTGCCGGCGGTGGGGTGGTTCAAATAGCTTCGGCTATCACCTCATTATGTCCGGTCGTGATGGTCAAGTGGTTTAAGGCGTCTTGTACATACCAGTTGCGTTGCTCCTGGGAGTATGGGTTCGAGTCACTTCTGGGTGTGAGTTTTCATTCGCATATAGTCCTGGGGACCATTCAGGCTTGTTCGCAATATATATAGTATATATATATATATATATATATATATATATATATATATTAATATATAATATATATATACATACACGGTAGTATAGTAGGCAGTTTATATGACTTTGGGAGCGTGTATTCCTAATTCTCCTCTGCTTGAGTGGTAGCCACGGGATAGGCAAGTCCCGTCTGGGCAGCAGTTAGCTGCCTTGGGATCCTTCCCCTTTCAAGGCTAACCAACAGTACAGTTGCTAGAACATCCGCCTCACTTGTCAGAGGACGGGTGTTCGAGACACCTAGTGCCCAAGGTAATGAAAATATATAGAGAGAAGCCATCTGCTCTCTTTCGTTTCCTCTACACTTCATATCGATCCGTAATTTGATGTTTCGAAGATCGTCTCTATTGGTCTTGCGGATTACGTGCCGATATTTAGCGTTTGTGGCATCTCGATGAACGCGGATTGGACTGGAATTAACGACGATTGGACGGCGATTAACGAAGATGTCGCAGGTTGGGGAACGATGGCGCAGAGCCAGGATCATTGGTTCAATTTACAGTTTGCGTGGAGTAGTGGTGTTACACAGGAGTATCCCGACGCCTACAGGTATCTGTTGGTAGACCATCTGCGATGAGTTTACATTGGAATTGGAATGGGAATTGGAAATTAGGATTGAAATTGCAAACGGGGTGACTAAGAATATGTATATCAGGTTTCGATTATCGTTAATACGGCTTCAACGCTCGCGTCGGATACTCTGTTTTTTTTGTGTTTATTTTCTTGAATCTGTTTTTTTCGTTGTTTTTATATGGTGTTTAATTCCAATTGGTATTTTCTCTTGTGTGATCAGAATTTTTGATTCGTTTTAAGTAGTACTGGATTTCCTAATCTCTTCCCACCTTAATCTCCACCTGTGTTCATTTTCACCTGCGTTCATTTTCACCTGCGTTCATTTTCACCTGTGTTCATTTTCACCTGCGTTCATCTCCACCAGCGTTCATCACCACCCGCGTTCATCAACACCCACGTTCATCTCCACTTGCATTCCTCACCCGCGTTCATCTCCACTCGCGTTCATCACCACCCACGTTCATCTCCACCCGCGTTCATCACCACCCACGTTCATCTCCAACCGCGTTCATCACCACCCACGTTCATCTCCACCGGCGTTCATCACCACCCACGTTCATCTCCACCGGCGTTCATCACCACCCACGTTCATCTCCACCCACGTTCATCTCCACCCGCGTTCATCACCCGCGTTCATCTCCACCTCGCTCACCTCGTAGGTCGGGTAAGGGGCCAAGCCTCCTGTTCACCTTGGCTTAATTACCTGGGCGGAACATGCTACACTTGGCTGTGAAGACTAGTAAATCATTGTGTATGAGTAATAAACAACCTATACTTTAACACCAATAACTTTATTTATAACTTTAAACGATAACTTTACTTATTACTAGTCGGTAGTACGGTCGGTACAGCGTCGACGTCCGCTTCTGCCAGGTCTGCGTTCGATCCACGATGGTCTGAGTGGTGGGTACCGTTCCTTCCCTTCGTCCCTATGCAATCCTGGTCCTCATTCTCTCATTTATTCCCCTTTCTCATTCGTAACATTCCAATCACTTCTCTTCATTCATCCTTTGTCCCCTCCCCCCGTCACTATCTCCCACCCTTCAGCCTTCTTTCCCTCTTCTTTCTTTTCTTTCCTCCTCCCTCCCTCCCTCCTTTCCCATCCCACCAATCCCCCCACCCTCCCCTTGTCATCTTCGTCTCCCGCTAATGACCGCTAATTGACCTCTAGGAGCGACCTGCAAATGACCTGGGACTTCGCGCCGTCCTAACCACAAATGACTCTGCCGCGCTTTGTTTAATGGAGCAGGCAGATAAAGGCGGGATGCAGCGATGGCTATCGGGTTATTACAGCAGCGGCCGCGCGCGTGAGGGAGTGTGATGCTATCGTCAAACTTTCAAGGTGCCGCTGGTTCGACTCCTGGCTCCAGCCCTTCCTCTTTGTGCATTTCCCCCCCACTCTTTCTGCTCTTCCTTCTCCTTCTCTCTTCTTCGTTCGCTTCGTCTTGTTAATGGTTCTTGTTCCTTCCGTCTTTCCTCTTCTTCCTTCACTTTCTTCTCTATTCCCTCCGCATTCTCTTTCGCTTCCTCTCTGCTCTCATTTCCTCCCTTCTTCTGGTCTTCGACTTCCATTGCTTCCTCATCATTTTCTTCGAATGGTAATTAGTCTTGACCCTGATATATGTGTTAGTGGTTTTTTTTTTTGGTAGCATATGCTTTTGTTGGACTAGTGTGTCCTTTTGTTGGTTAGCATGTGGTTTTATTGCTTAATATGTGTTTTTGTCGGTTACTGTGTGGTTTTGTTGGATAGTTTTATGTTTTTTTGGCTAGTGTGTGCTGTTGCTAAGGGTGAGCCCAGTTAGTTAAGGTATTCCTTCACCAATTAGTCTAATTTTGTTTTTCCTTGTTTCTTCTTTGTTTAGCTAGTCTATTATTGTTGATTATGGCGTCTTTTTATAACGAGTTTCTTTTTTATTAAGAAGTGCTTTTATTATTGTGCTTCTATTAGTTAGGTGTGCTTTATTGATTAGTTGTGATCTTATTGATTAGGAGGTGCTTTTGTTGATAAAAGTGCTTTTATTTACATAGTATGCTATTATTTATTAGGTGTGCTTCTATTGATTAGGTGTGATTTGTGTTGATTAGGGATGTTATTGATTAGTTGGTGCTTTTAATGATTAGGTGGGCTTCACGTAGGTAATGTGTCCTCTCGCTGGGTGTGGCGTTAATTTAGTGAAGGGGGTTTGGAACTGTCACTTAGAAAGTTTCAAGATATAATATTTGCCTCCGTTGATTAGGATTGGCATTTGCTAATTAGTATACTTTTGGTGGGTCTGTATTTGCTAATTCTGATCGTGGTTTGTTGACTTGGGTGTGATTTTGATGATTTGTATATTATTTGTTCTCTGTTCTTTGAGTTTTGTTGCTGTTATTGTTGTTCTAATTTTTGTTGTTGCTACATTTGCTACTGCTCCTGATATTGCTGATTTTGTTAATTGTGATACTGCATTTGTCACCCTTTGTTTTTACTGTTATTTACTAGTCTATTGCGGTTGTTGTTTGCTGTTTTGTAATAATACTATTGCTGGTGTTCTTGCTGTGGCTTCTTTGTGATTATGCCTTTGTTTATTTGTTGCTTCTGCTGTTTACTGCAGCTGATGTTATTGCTACGTTTGTTCCTTTTACCGTTGTTGCTCCATTTCTTGTTTATTCTGTTGTTGATACTATTGTTTGTTGCTATTAATGATCCTCTCGATGCTTCTGTTTTTTTTTAACGGCTTCTGTTGATAACTGTTACCTGCTACTGTTTTGCTGTTACTATTGTGCAACTGTTATTGCTATTTTATGCTTTGTTGCATCTGCGACTGTTGTTGTTGGATTTTGCTTCTACATTTGCTTACGATTTAATTCAATTTTGTTATATACTTCTTGCCATTTCTCTCGTTCCTCCTTGCCGCTTCGTCTTCCTCTCTTGCTTCTCCTCACGAGTCACTAATAACCATGTTAGCAGGCAACGACTAAAGTCAAAAGTAGCACTGTAGCTTGACCTGGCTATATATATATACCTTTCCGTCTTAATTACTTGTTAATTATCATCTCCCTTCCAGCACCTGCTCCTTTGACCCCTCTTCCATCTTTGGCTGCCCCTTTAATTCCACTTTGTCCTCTTCCACCCTGAAATTTGAATGAGGATGTTAGTCACTTGACCTATTATTGCTATTATTCTTTCTTCCCTCTCTTGGAAGTAGGTCACACAGTCTCAAGCCTACGACCTTTGATCTCAGATGTAAGGTTGGTGGATTAAAGGGGCCGGATGGTATCTGGGCAACCGAGAATAGATGATTTTCTTCAGGGAAAGACCAAGCAAGAATTATTTTATTTAGAATAAGACCGAACAGGAACGATTTCCTTCAGGGAGAGACTGAATTGGGTACAAGGCACAGGCATCCATTTAATTATCTAATTAGCATACAAAATTACGCGGTATTGACTGTCCTTCAGAGTATTCAACTCTGAGAAGATCATACTTCCAAGTCATTGTGCTTGGATCAGATTGCGTTCATGACGTATTCGTGAAGAAAGAATGAATGAGTAATCATTACAAATGACATGATAACAGATTGATTAATCAGCTGTATGACGAACGACAGAGAACCCTAACGATAATCTATAGATAAGTCACAATCGACTTGAGAATGGTCCAGGAAGGACCGAAACGTCGTCGTCCCTTCACCTTCTAGTGTGTGGTCTGGTCAACTAGAGATAAGTTGGTGTTAAATACAAACAAGCTTTCTAAAGGATGGAGAACAACGTGGGAGAAGTGACCCAGAGATGACCCATGGGACGTCAGAACAAACATTGTCCCTCAGGTGTTTAACCTGGTTCTTGTAAATGTCTTGAGCAGGTGATGAATGAATCCTTGACTGTCACTGTGGGGGTAATTAGTGGCTTTAGAAAATATGCAAAATACTGCACCTACTCTACATAGTTGGTAAAATATTTACCACTGAACTTACCACTGTAACTGAGCCTTCGTATTTCTTATAAAAATGTTATTATTGGATAAGTAGCGGTATTTTTTTTTAACACAGGTGGATACAGAAGTAGACACCTGACTCCTGCTAGCAAGATGAGAACGTTCTCTTCACATAGCACTTGGTAAGCCTTATAGCCTGTTAATTTCTCCCTGGAACTTGACCAGGGAGAGATATAGAGAGACCCAGACTGGTTCCCAGTCTTATCCTTCTCGTCTTTTGTAATGGGGCGAGTGTTTGTAACACATGTGTGATGTCGTGTGTGCGGAGTGTGTTTCCCTCTCTTTCTCCCTTCTTTAACAATTTTGAAGTAAAATCAATGTTAAAACATAAATAGAAGCACAAGAGATAGAAAAGCAATACAAGCTGTACTGACCGGTACGCATCACATACATGTATGTACCTTGAGATGTTGAGAAGCGGGACCACAGAGCCAAAGCTCAACCCCCGCAAGCACCACTAGGCGAGTACACCAGCCCAGCTCACCTTCTCACGCTTCACAAAGTTATCAGCCAGGTAAATGCAATAAGCTAATAACCCACTTACCAAAACACATTATTTACTCAACTCGTAAGCGCAACTCTAGACAAGAAACTGAGGGGGGATATGATCAAAACATACAAAATACTAAGGGGATTAGAGAAAGTAGAAAAGGACGTACTGTTTAAATTGACAGGAGGGCAAGAGGACGCAGGTGGAAGCTAGAAAAGCAAACACAAGGAAAAATTCTTACCCTGAAAAGATGGTCAACTGGTGGAAAGTACTGACAAAAAAGTTGTGAACGCCACCTCATCCACAACTATATGGAGGGTAGAAATAGCCAAAGTTACTCTATCCCTTTGAGATATATTTGTTCTTGTCTCAATAAACATACTTGAACCACAACTATACGGTCAGATTCGTCAAAGGACTCGATTGTCAGCATAGTTTAATTGTACAGCAATAGGCTGTACAATTAAAGTACAATAGGTTGGCTAGGCATAAAGAGCAAAACATTAGCCTCCGTACTTACTAATAGGTAAGTACTGATGGGTACTCATGATTCATCAATAAGATGGGTTGAGTAACCTCTAATCTTCAAAATAATTTATATATATTCAAAATACGACAAGTTCTCGACGTGTGTATGTGTGGTTGTTTTTGTGCGTGTGTGACCTCACCTAGTTGTGATTGCGGGGTTTGAGCTTTGGCTCTTTGGTCCCGCCTCTCAACTCTCAATCAACTGGTAATATGGGATATTTTTAAGTGTGTGTATTTACTATTTGTGCCTGCAGAATCGAACTATTAGCTATTGGACCTCGCCTTTCTGTACTCGCCTTTTCTGTGTGCGTGTGTGTGTGCGTGTGTGTGCGCGCGGCGCGTGTGTGAGCTACACATCAGAAGGAAACCAGAATCTACAACACTCTACGCCAGCAGCAGAACTCCGCTGTAAATCGAGCGCTAATTACTGGATCATGACCCCGAGTCGTGTGGCGGTGGACCCAGCAGGGGTGGGTTGTGGGTCCCTGAAGGGAAGGTGGGTGGGTGGGCTCCTGGCGGGGACTGGGTGGTGAACCCCAATAAGGAGAGGTTGGGGGAGTTGTAGTGAGGGGTTGTGAGGGTTGGGAAGTTGTGGTGAGGGGGTTGTGAGGGGTTGAGGAGTTGTAGTGAGGGGTGGTGAGGGGTGAGGAGTTGTAGTGAGGGGTTGTGAGGGGTGAGGTAAACACAAGTAAAATATATACGTGGTGAAAATGTTAAGAAATAGGATAAATGCACCAGAGAGGTTGTTGACATACTGGAATGATTTATTAATTTTACACCAAAGATCAAGGATCTCTCTCACTGGGGGAGTGAGAACAGGAGGGATAAACAGAGAGAGAGAGAATGGAAGAGAGAAGGAGAATGGGATGAAAGAAGGGAAATTAGAAAGCAATGAGGCAGAATGGGAAGGAAGAAGAATGGAAGGGAGATTTTAAGAAAGAATGAAGAGAGAATGGGAGCGGGACAAGGCAAGAATGGTAGGAAAGGAGGGAGATTATGAATTATGGACAGTATGAGAATGTGGTGGAGAGAAAATGGGACGAAGAGAGAGAAAGAGAGAGACATGGTGTTGTATAAAAATTTTCTTAACAAAGTTCTCAATATCTACAAGGCCAAAGTTGCACCCCAGGTAAGGCCAAAAGTTCCAGTTGGACAGCAGATAGGTAACTTTGGGATCCTTCTCTGTTGTGGGTGCTGGTGGCTCAGTGGGTAGCGTTTCGGACTGCTGCCTTTGTAGGTATGCAGTTCGAACTGCAATGGTGCAAGTAAATAAAATAGTATTATACATGATATGAGGGTTAGCAGTTTATATATATATATATA
>WNGS01052365.1:6095437-6105909 GCA_020271785.1 Procambarus virginalis
TTCTATTTCTTTAACCGTGTCTTTACCGCCTATGTACGACCGTCCGGGTTACGAAATGTTTCATTCAAGACAGTGAATGAGGACACCCAACGGGAGGGGGGGGGAGGTTCCTAAGAGTTTATTCCTTTACATCTTCCTTAAGTAGAGGCGAGCCCAGCGTCTTCAGAATGGAGACAGGTCGAACTGGGATTGCACTATTACTGACAACGGAGCATAGATGAACAAGGGGTCGTAATTCTACTATGAATTGCCAAGTCGACACCTCTTGAGTAATAAGAATATGCTGGTGCGGTGCTGCTTAATAAGAAGCCTTCAGTACAAGGGGATCTCGAAATCTGTGTAGGCTCAAGCCTGGGCCGAGCTCTGCAATACCTTCAAGTTGTTATATGCCTCTGGCTCCGGAGACCCGGCGCAAATCATAGGGGCCAAGCCCACCATGTTTGAATCCGCATGGGTTGATTAGGCGTACAAAGACACAATTATCTGATTTTGGATTCCTCGTACCCTGAGCTGGGCCGACGTCTCTGTACACTGATGGAATGGCCAGTCAGGACACTGAGAGTTTCCGTCCGTGATGAAATGCCTAGAGGACCGGAAGACGACTCAAATCGTGAATCATATGATAAGATACGGGAATTCTCCAGCACTCCCCAACATGGACTCCAAGCAGTACATAACAACTTGAGACACTCCAAACAATATACAACATGAATCCACTATATGGACTTCTATACGATCAAAATGCGTAGATTGTACAGACTATAAACTAAGGAAAGTAAATGATACAAAATCTTCAAGGATTTATTAAATTTATAAACAAATTAAAGGGACGAAACGCAGTCCCCAAGCTTTAACTCGGCCAGTAGTACACCCAACTCGGACCAATAAATTATGTTAAATGTCCACAAATTAAAAGTATAGGGAAATATTGAAGACCGAAAATTTTAAAGACATTCAAAAAGTTCAATAAATATAGAGGGAATAAATGACTCCTAAATATATTATTAGAAAAATAAAAAAAGCAGAATGTAAAGCAGAAAGAGCTATGTAACAAACTTGCAAAACAAACAATAGATTATAGACAAGATTTTTACAAGACAACTTTCAAGGGTAAATGATTCACGTCTGAGGTACTAGACGTTATGTACAGCTTAGGCTATGTCCCCATCTGATCCGTCCATGTCCACCTAAGCTCCATGGAAATTGTCTTGCTTCCTCCACTATCAGTGTCCTACCTGGCCTTACACATGTCTGAATGTATTGACCAAAGCTTGCAAAAGATTGTTTTTTTCTGTGAATTTACATATTCAGCCTAGGACATTTGTAAATCCTGTGTCTCATTCCACTACTCATAACATGCTATTGATACACACATACACACACACAGACCTCTCGGCTGAGTGAAACCCGCGCTCGGGGAGTCATAGTCCTAAGGGCCTGGGTTCGACTCCCGGTGGAGGCGGAAATAAATAGGCCAGAGTTTCTTTCCCCTGAAGCCCCTGTTCACCTAGCATTAAATAGATTTCCTCGAGGTTAGGACAGCTGAAAAGGGATTGTTTCCTGGGAACGTGAGTGGTGCATGTGTTGCGCGGCGCGTGTTAGAAATATATGTAGTGGGTATAGTAGAGGAAAATAGATTTGTTAAAAAAGGCGGGGTCCAAGAGCTAATAGCTCGATTCTGCAGACACAAATAGTACTATACACCATTGGGTTACTATTTCAGATATTGGCCCAGAATACAATATCGTCTTTCCCACCGGATACAGACGATGATCGCTCACCAGGAGGGAAAGCTTTCAGATAAGCTGATAAGCGACTAATGAGCTGGTTAAGAAGCTGACAGCTTAAAAAGGGCGTGAATAAGAATATTACTGAGTGTTCTAGACGCTGCACTAAGATAGTAAGCGTATTCCTTAGTAATGACAATGTTATTGAAAGCTTAGATGTGCAACAGTTGAATTCGAAGAAGAAACTGGTAATTAAAGTCGTGCAGAACAATAATGTACAGAAAGCCTTAAATAGAGGAACTGACATGTGTGAAAATAAGAATGTGAAGTGTACAAATTTAATAATACAATTTACAATTTGAGGATAAAGTCAACTCTGATGATTTTTTTTGGGGGGGGAAGAGGGGGATTTTGATCTCATCAGAAGTAGGCTGAACAAATAAGTTATCATTACTGACAAATGTGCACGTGTCAAAAAGATATTTCGATAAGTCTCTCTATTTCGATTTGAGATGAAAAAAGTCACTGTATTGACAGCGCTCTTAACCACCTGTGGATGAACGTGAGCGAAGTTTCTCTGTAAGGAAGACGAATCCTGCCAGATCTCAAACGTCTTGAATATAAATAATAATCTTTGTCCTATCTAAACACGTCACGGTGGCCTATTATCATGTGTAGTTCGTCAATTTTATAACGCAGTAAGAAACTTACAGAATAATTTCCGTTTTCCACACTACTAGTTTGTCCAAGCTAGTAAGGCCTCGGTCTTTGCATGGACTTGGATTGATTCCCACTGGTCCAAGTGGTTCTTTGTGGCCACACAGATTCCATCCACTGCTATCATCAGATTCCAGTACTAGTGAAGTAGACAGTAGAAGTAGAAAAGTAGTATAAGTAGGAGAAGTAGTAGAAGAAGTAGAAGAAGTAGAAGAGGTAGTAGTATAACGTAGCTTAGTAGTTGTGGTAGTGTTAGTTGGTAGTCAAATAGGAAGACAGTGACACATTTAGTAACTGCAAGTGGAAGGAATATCATACTTAACTTCATGTAATCATTAATCTTAAGCATGTATTTTAACTGATTTCTTTCTTTTTAATATGGTACATTTTAATCTAGGGTATCAGATTCAATCCGGGCAGTGATATTGCTCACTCACTCAGTGTGATGTGAGGTGTTAGGGATGAGAAATATATCTGAGTGGTTCTCACTCAGTGGCATATTCCTCATGCCCACACAGTATCTGGCTTCAACCGTATATATTTACCTACACTGAGTGAAAACTGACATCAGTCAATTACCTCCCACTCAGAAGATACATCTCACATGACGTGGACTCATTCCATACCGGATATACCACAGACCAGACAATAAGGATAGTAAGATTACGTGTATTCCATGTCTCAAACCTACATTTACTTGTTCACAACATTTTCGTTGCACAATCGGTCGATCCAGAATGACAGATGCACTCTTAATCTTCCATACTGAAAGTCACCTGGAAAATGCCACAAACTATGTGTTAGTATGCTATATTGTTGACGTGTGTGTGAGTGTGTGTGTGTGTGTGTAAGTGTGTATGTGTGGTGATGTGTGTGTGGTGTGTGGTGTGTCTGGGTGTGTGTGTGTGAGTGTGTAGTGTGTGTGTGTGTGTGTTATGTGTGTGGATTGTGATTTGCTGTGTGTGTGTGAGTGTGTGTGTTTGATGTGGTGTGTTTAAGAGTGATTGTAAGTATTTGCAACAAAAGAATGAAAACAATTACCACAGACGGTTGTTAGAAAATGTTCATAAAATATAATAGAAGTTCATCAGGGGAGTATAGAAAAGCTATCATTTAAAGTTACACAGTTATATTTAATAATTCAAATTTATCACAAAGTTATCGTTTAATAATTTAAAAAGTTATCACAAAGTTAAAATTTAAAAGTTAAAAATTTTCACATAAGTATTAGTAAGCACGTATTAGGTAATTAAAACTATTAGTAGGTATCCAACGAAAACAAGAGTAACAACAACTACCCATAAACTTTATTCCTTGCAAAAATTCTGGTTAACAACAAAAATGAAGGAAGTTTTTATGATAAAAATCCCACATAAAAAACCTTTAAATACACTTCAAAATCATGAAGACGCAGTAAATGTTAGCCGTCTATGATATTTCAACGGTACAACAAGGAAATGAGTCACCTCACGTAGAGCCGCTCCATAGCCACCGCCGTACCCGCCTCCAAAGCCTCCCCTGAAGCCTCCGTAGCCACCTCCGAGCAGCACCAGCGAAGCCCTGGGTAGGCACAGCCTCAGCTGTACCAGGCATGGCCACCGAGCCATGACACACCATCAAGACCTGTGGAGTGAAGAGAGGATCAGTGTGAGCTGTGAGGAAGGGGAAGCAGTAGAATGGTGGGAAGGGGGACGGGATCAGAATGAGGAATGATGGGAAGGAATCAGGAAGAAATGTTGGCGAAGAATATTATGATGAAGACTATAAGAATGAGATGTGATGGAAGGGCATATTAGATGAAGAGTGAGGGGAAGAGTATCAGCATGAAGATAGAGATATGAAAAACAGTAAAGGCAATATGCTGATTGACTAAAAGCTTGTTGTGAGGGGAGTGAGTTGTTGAACAGTGAGGTTCAAGATGGCTGTGTGAGTTGTGTGGGTCGTTGTTCAATGTTCACCTGGTTATTGAGACTTGCTGTCTGCTTAAGAAGTGGTGTTGTAATCCTCGTGTGAATCAAAGTAACTAAACAGATTCAAAATTAAGAAAACATCACTTGATTTTGGAATTTTGGAATTTTTAGACAATCATCGAATTAGAATAACTCCAAATGGCTTGTTTGTTTGAAAGAGAAAGAAATAGCTTTACTCAGGCTTGCTCGCAGGACAAAAGGTAGACATATCAGTTAGCTTCTTCAAAATTATATATATATATATATACATAACCTATTACAAATATAAGTTCTCTACAAATTCATCAAGTATTACGAGCTATCAGCAAACACCTTTCATTTGAGTTAGTTTGACTTAATGTGATATAAAAGTCTAGTTGGGAACACGATCACTGTATCTACTTAAACTTAGCCCACATTATGCTCAGAGGAGAGAGAAGTTGTTTTGCTGTAGAGTGCAACTTGATTTCTGGATGCTGGAGGCTGCATCTGGTGACTTTATATACCCGGGCAGTCATGGCCCCAGGGCGCCGCTCCAGGGGTGAAAGGCCGCACTTGCTGCCGTACTGGAGAGAGAGCAACCGCGTGACTAAAACATAAATAAAATCAGGGATTTGAAGTGTTTTGTGTGTGTATGTGTTTTGGCGGCGGTGCGTACCCGTGTGTGAGAGTGTGTGTGTGTGTGTGTGTGGTGTGGTTGTGTGTTGTGTGTTGTGTGTGTGTGTGTGTGTGTGTGTGGTGTGTGTGGGTGTGTGTGTGGTGTGTGTGTGTGTGTGTGTGTGTACTCACCTATTTGTGCTTGCAAGGGTTTGAGCTTTGGCTCTTTGGTCCCACCTCTCAATTGTCAATCAATGGTGTACAGATACCTGAGCCTACTGGCTTTATCATATCTACATTTGAAACTGTGTATGGAGTCAGCCTCCACCACATCATTGCCTAATGCATTCCACCTGTTAACTACTCTGACACTGAAAAAGTTCTTTCTAACGACCCTGTGGCTCATTTGGGTACTCAGTTTCCACCTGTGTCCCCTTATTCGCGTACCACCAGTGTTGAATAACTTATCCTTGTCTACACTATCAATTGCTCTGAGGATTTTGTAGGTAGTGATCATGTCTCCCCTCACTCTTCTGTCTTCCAGTGTCGTAAGGTGCATTTCCCGCAGCCTTTCCTCGTAACTCATGCCTCTTAGTTCTGGGACTATTCTAGTTTTGTGATTTATTTGATTTGTTTAGTTTTTGTCTATAATCCCTAGATATACTGTTCCTCACTTTCTGCCTTGCTTCTTTGTCTACTTTTCAATTTCCCTTTTAACCTTTGTGTGCCGTTATCATGTCCCCCATGTTCCTCCTCCCCTCCTGTGTGATGATGCCAAGTTTCTTCAGTTTTCCTTGTAGCTCAGTCCTCTTCAGCGCCGGATCAACCTTGTTGCATATATCTGGAGCTTATCTTCTTTTACTCACTACCTTTTCAGAAGGAGTTCCATGCTAGGGCTGCATACTCAAGACTAAGATGTATACACCTCGGCGGTGGTTTCCGTGTCCAAGTTCGAGAAGGCTATTTGAACGAGGGCCACATTTGTATTGTATACTGACGTTATTGTTGTTTTAGATTCAGCTTCTCGGAACAAAATGTTCCGAGTAGCACGGCCTATGGTGAGCCCGTAGTGGACTTACCTGGCACAGGAGCGGGGCTGTAACTTTTGTGTTCTACTGACGCTGTTCAGGCAATATATTCCCTGGCATTAGATTTATGGTTAGGTTAACCTTTATTTTGTACGGCTGTAATGGTCTTCTCGTTCCTGCTCCTATCTTTATTATTTTGTATTTACCTGAGATATGGTCCAGCTGCAGTTTTATTGACCTCATAAGAAGTGTCTATTATATTTTGCAATAAGTTGTATCCCATTCTCTCTTCGTTCTCATTATTTTCATACATTTTGCATAATCAATCATGTTGTTGCAAGGGTCTAGGTAGTACAGATAGGTTCGTTCTCGATTCACAATCGGGAAGTTCGGGGTTCGAACCCCGGACGGGACAGAAAGGTTGGGCGCGTTTCCTATCATCTAGTGCCTCTGAACACCAAGCAGTAAATAGATACCCGGGAGTTAGTCAGCTTGCTGCGGGGTTGCATCCTGGGGATGATCAGTAGTTTGACCTTGGGGGTAGGGGAGCCTCTCAATAAAAGTCAAACGATATATATGCGCAGACTGCCTTTCCCCGACAAATGAATTTGGAACAAGATAGGTCCACTCTCTTCTCTGATATCCCATCTATCTTTGAAATTCTCTGTTTCCTTCCTGAGAGGTACTCTTTCTCCTATCTTGCCGCTCTTCCGTGAACACCAACCTGTATCTCTAGCTTAAGAAGGAGTTCCTTGTATGAAACCAACCTGTCCTCCTACAAAGAACTTCGCATTTTGCTTGTATATGTTACATAAGACCCAAATTGTCGTACTAGAAACTGGAAGCCGCTCGCGAAAGAGACATACGGTCCCGTTTTCTGTTTTGGGACCTCTGGTAAGTTAAGAGAGGACACTTTAAATTGACCGTGAAATCTTAGGAGGACGGATTGGTGGAACAGTATTGAATTATTTAGACAATCCAGGCAGAGATACAGTTTTTCCTTACCCTATATATTTTTGTTTAATTTCCATATTATTGTTGTGGAACTTTAACCAATTTATCAATTGAAAATTTCCTTCACAGGGTCCATGACTGTGTTTAGATGCACATCACAACTGGTTTAGGTGTTCTGCGAGCCTCTGATCAGTCTAGTAACTACATTTAATGCTTTGTAAGTTATACTAGCATGTATTTAAATTGGGCATTGCCTTTTTCCTTTCTTGTATTGCTACCACCATATTAGTCGTTTTCTAATAGTTAGGTAGCTCCCCATTTCTCAGAATGAATAGTATATTATTTTTATAGCATTGGGTCTATACACAATGTCTTTGGTGCCTTTTTCAGAGAGATAATTCTCAGTCTGTGGCTGCCATTATATCCAGCTCCTGCAGTTGTTTTCTTACCTCTTCTAGTATCACTTCACTGCCACGCATGAATCTATTTTAGTAATAATATTAATTTATCTATCTTGTGGATTAACTACATGTTACCTTCTTGAAGTGTAGTTGACAGCTAATTAGCAAATAAGAGTATTTTGGTTCGATTCCAGTGTGTTAGTGTACTGTTTAAAAATATATTCTTCATATCTGCAATCCAATGGTGTGTATTTTAAGCAAGTTTGAATAAATGTAACACACTGAACTACCCAAGCAAGTGCGAGGATAAAACTCAAGTCTAAGCCTGCAACATCTGCCAAAGGCATTCCTCAACACAGGTGTCAATTATATGTGTGTGTTGCTGACGTGTGTATATGTGACACCCATGTAACACCTACATCCGTTTGAATAGTTTTAGTATTGCTTTTCACTGAAACCTCCCCACCCTACCCCTTCCCCAGCCATCGTAGATGCCCGTCTGAATGATCTAAGCAGGACTATTGTGATTCATTGGTAACATTCGTGCACGTATGAATAGCTGTATTTTTGGCACTTCATAGGTTTACAAACCAAGTTACAGACAGCACCGGTGCGCCTCCTGTGTCTTGCAAACCGGGGTGTGACTGCCAGCAGGTATATAAGAGCAGCAGGTATCTGCAAGAGCCCCAAAACAGCTCAGAGTTTCGAGGCATCAACATCACTCTTTCCGTCATGTGGGCGAAGTTTGTAAGTTGTCTAAAATTGATATTGCTAAATGCATTGGAAAACTAAGTTTGAAATGTAGAGCATTGGCATTAGTTTGAATTTGAAAACATCTTGATGACTTTGGTCATGCAAAGTCTTTAATGATACAAATCTTAATCTACTGCCCCTCTTAGGTTCTGATGGTTGTCATGGCCCTTGGGGTACTCTTGGGCACTATTGACGCAGATCCAGGCTACCTTGGAGGTTATGGCGGAGGGTTCTACAGAACCGGCTTCGGAGGAGGCTACGGAGGACGTTACGGAGGAGGCTATGGAGCAGGCTACGGTGGCTACGGCGGAGGCTATGGTAAGATAGACCCTAGACTACTAATAAATAGAAGTTTATAGCTACAAACTGTTTGATCAAGGCTTAAATTATGCTTCTAATTCAAAATAAAATTAAATATGAATCGCAATGCCTCATTCAAGGTATCAACACACACAGATAAGCTTAAATGTAATTATAGTTTCTAATACGAGGCCTCAAGAAATCTAATTCAAATCCAGGTAATGAAGATCAAGGGTAGAGGTTACCTCGCTTCTGAGTGCATGTACAATGAGAGTTTACAGTAGTCTTGGATTATGTTCAGGACTAAAGCATACTTGCTGTTGGTCACTAAGCTCTTGTGATGGATTAAATGTACCCGTCAGAGGTTGAAGAGCCTTATTAATTACTCTCCGGAGAATGATAGGCCTTAATAATCCTCCAGAGTTTGATAGGCCTAAATAACCTCCAGAGTTTTATACGCCTAAATAACTCTCAGAGGTTGATAAGCCTTAAGCCCAACACCAAGATAATGAAACTTTAGTAGCAATTCAGCTTAGCGTAAAGGTGAAGGAATTCTTCTTTCATCTGCTTCAAGGTTTTTGTGAAGGAATAAGTTGAAAATCACTAGACACTTTAGTGATATGTGGTCTATTTTGCTCACCGCAGGTCATGGCAAGTAAGAATAACTTCCTGCTCACCTACCCCACCTGACTACCTGTCTGAATCTCCTGGCCTGCCTGCTGAATCTCCTGTTAAGACGCCTGTTGAGTATTCTGGCCTCATGAATCTGCCTGCTTGTTTTGTGGCCCACCTGTTGGTCTCCGTGACGCTGCCGCCGAGTCTCGTGGACCCGCCTATTAATCTAGTTGGCCACCAGTTTGTCCCGTATTGCTACTGTTGAGTCGTGTGGACCCGCCTGTTTGTCTCGTGGCTCACCTGTTGGGCATCGAGGCCCACCTGTTGATCTTCACTTTACCGCCTTCGTTCTGTCAAAAATGAAGCTTGTGGAATCGCTAATAATTTATCAAAATGACATTCTTCCAGACCAAAAACTATAACGTTACGCATAGAAACTGACTTTTTTGTAATAAATCTTTAAGAACAAATAACATTTTTGTTTACCTTTACTAAATAATGTGCAGAAATTTTGTGTAAACTATAATTCAACTATATGAATAACTTGAGGGCGCCTAACAGCTGGGTGGAAGCGCTTCGGATTCGTAGTCCTGAGGTTCCGGTTCGATCCCGGTGGAGGCGGAGACAAATGGGCAAAATGTTTCTTTCACACTGATGCCCCTGTTACCTAGCAGTAAATAGGTACTTGGGAGTAGACAGCGGCTACGGGCTGCTTCCTGGGGGGTAGAGGCCAGGTCGAGGACCGGGCCCCAGGGACACTAAGCCCCGAAATCATCTCAAGATATAATCAAGATGGTTTGATGAATCCCTATTTTCATTGTGTTGAAGTTTGATTCAGAGTTTTGATGATTCTTATGAAATTATTGTATTTAAAGATATAATTTTGTGAATGTTTAACACTGGTAATGTTTATTATTTTGGAATAAGACACAATACACTTAATCAAAATACCCTTTATCTCTATATGTCTTAAGAGGGACATAATAGGTGTACACAAAGTAACGGTAAATAGCTGTGAGAAAGGAGAGAGGCAGGAGGCCTTCATGATGGTTACACAGATATTACTGCAAAACGAGAGGGTAAGCTAAGGTAATCGGAATCACATAACAATTACCTTAATAGTGACTACAAGAATGAAAACTCTTGTATATGTATGTAATCATCAGAAAAAAGCGACTAGATAGCTATGACTAGATAGCACTATGACTATATCCACTATGACTAGATAGCACTTGGAAAAGAAGGTGGGATATGACGTCAGAGATAAGGAATGGTACACAATGGTTCCTTGAAACCAATCCTTCCATCCTACCGGTGGAACAGTACCAAATCGGTCCAAACTGGGACCTATATGGAACTATAGTCCTTTACTCCGCTGGTCGTATATGATGTCAGGAGAGGTCAAGACTTGGCCATTGTTTAAGGACTATT
>WNGS01052365.1:6160555-6176668 GCA_020271785.1 Procambarus virginalis
TAGCTCTTGAACCCTGCATTTTCCAGCAACCGGTTGGCTAATGTAATGACTCTCAACCTATTATATCTCTCCCATCTACTGGGCTAACTACGGGTCATCCCCAAGATGCAGCCTAACTCCCAGGTATCTATTTACTTCTAGATGACCAGAGGCATCCTTATCTGTCTCAACTCTTTCAATCCATTATTGACTAGGACCTGCCTTACTCTAGCGAGTTCCTCGTCAACCAGCTTCCAACTGGAGGCGTGTGTAAGGGCGTGGTTGATATAGCGTCGACAGCACTCTTATTTTTGCCACATTCCTATTTTGGTTTCACTGAGCTCATTCCTATTTTGGTTTCCTTAGTGTAGGCTGCAGTATTAAAGCCACCTTTTTCTATTCCGAGACTGTTATACCCAGAAAAGATAGCCTACCTCCACTCTTAATCTCGTAAGTGAACCTAAGCACTGACCGTCGCTCGAAGGCATTCTTAAACCACAGCATGTACTCAATATCAGGTACCTGCAGGAATATGTCGTTAATGTATCTATAGAATATACGCGGCCTTTGGCCCAAGTTAACCAGGACTTTCTGTTCGACGGGGCTCGTGTAATTAGCAAATAAGACACCAAGAGATGAACCAATAGCAACGCCGTATACTTGCTCATACGTGTGGCCATCAGGTCTCAGGTTGATGGATAGAGTTTATCGGAATCCAGTTTGCACTCCCCCCCCCTTGACATCTCAGAAGGCACACTAAGAAGCAACTCGAAGCATGTACCAAAGAAGCACGCTTTCTGAGTCATACACCATCCTCACCCGTCATCACACAACATGTACCCTACCCATTGCACACACCTTACATCCCTCTACTGACACCTCGAAATCTACCATTCCACATTAACCTCCGCTCCAATCTCCCTCTCCCCCCTGCCCTTCTCTTCCTTCCCAACACACCCATCCCACCTTCCCCCATCCCTGTCACCCACCCATCACTGTATCCATGTATCCATACACACTGCATGCCTCCATCACTGTAGATAGATGGATACCCCTTGAATGCAAATCTATCATTTGTTTTTCAAATGCTAAAGTCTACGGCCTCGTTCCTGAATATTTCACAATTACAGTCTTCGTGAAGGAAGGGTTTTAGGGGCCATGTCCCACTTCTAGTAGGCACAGTATCGGCCCCAACCCTTTATATGTCACTTCCGATTATAATCTGCACCGAGGATCTGGCCTCCATGCTTGAAAAGATAAACAGACATCCTTTCCTATAGATATAGTAAGGGGGGGGGGGGTGGGGTACCCGACATTGACCAGGTATTTCTCCCTCTTCTCTCGCTATCTCTATCTGTGCCAATCTATCAATCTAAATCTATAGGTTCCTTTGACGCCCCCTCGTTTCCAATGTCTTGGTCCATCCCCTAGTACTCCCACTGTTTTCACTTTCAAGAATCACAGAAACTATTTTATAATTCTCTCAGATTCCTTTTCATTTTTATCTTATTTTGCTTTTTTTCTTGAAAATTCTACGGAAATCACACGACATATTTCACATTTGACTCAATGAGAACGGCATGGGGGTCCTTATAATTTCTAATATTTCGTAGAGTATTTAACTTAGGCCTACTCCGACACGTCTATATCCGCCCCATATCAAAACGATATCCCTTATCAATTTGGGTGAGACTAACCCCAAGCTCTCTCTCTCTAATGTCCTGTGTGATAAATATTTTATTTTGATATAAAATTGAATGTATATGCATAGTATAATTTCCTCTGCCAATTTCTCTCGAATAATACTTTAAGTAGAATAATATAGAAAATTACAACGTTTTTCCTCATAATATATGCATAGTTCATTTAATGCTTCGTTTGTGTTATTAGTATTACTATAATTCTCTTATATTTATTTTGTTTTAATATTTTTGCTGTTAATATCGTTTTTTTATTAATATTATTATTATATATATTGCACAATGGAATCACATTAACTTGATGAAGCAACGGGAAAATCAGAAAATCAGTTCGAATCCTCATCACGGCATATAAATATGCCGTGAAGAGGATTCGAACCCGCTCATTTGTAGTGCCAAACTAACACCCTAGACCACTACACCACGACATGGAAAAGTAGTGCAACCTGGGATTCCACTGAATCCTCTAGGGGTCCTGAGGCTTCCAAATAAAGCCCAATCAGGGTTTCACGCCTGGAACAGTGCAGGATATCATGATTGGGTTTCCTTACTCCCTGCTTCTCTTTGTTCTATTTCTCCTAATCTTCCTTTTTCCTCTCCTCTTCCTCCTCATTCCGCGTCTCTTCCTCCTCTCATTTCTGCTCTAAGAAACTGCTGTTGAGTTAGAATATAAGTGTAAATATCGGAACTCATTCTGTTTAGGGCCACATGCTGTTATTGTATGAGATTGTGTGTCCTCGCGAGGAAAAAGCGATTATGTGGCTGACTGGAGCAGTTGATGTTGGACATGTTGTTGCGTATGGGGGATTCGTGTGTGTGTGTGTGTGTGTGTGTGTGTGTGTGTGTGTGTGTGTGTGTGTGTGTGTGTGTGTGTGTGTGTGTGTGTGTGTACGTGTGTGTGTGTGTGTCTGTGTGTGTATCGATGCGTATGCACTTACTCATAGTCAAATATGCATGCGTTTGTGCTTGTTCAATTATGCGTTGGAGTGGGTAAAAGATGTCATATTATAAAAGTCATATAAAAGATGTCATATATGACATAAGATGTCATATTGTAATTATATGAAAACATGCGCGCGCGCACACACACACACACACACACACACACGGCTTGAAAAAGTTCTGAGGTATGCCACTAGGCAAGTCCCAGAACTAAGAGGCATGAGTTACGAGGAAAGGCTGTGTGAAATGCACCTCACGACACTGGAAGACAGAAGAGAAGGGGGAGATATGATCACTACCTACAAAATTCTCAGAGTAATTGACAGGGGAAGATAAAGATAAACTGTTTAACACGGCTGGTACGCGAACAAGGGAACACAGGTGGAAACTGAGTGCCCAAATGAGCCACACGGACGTTAGAAAGAACTTTTTCAGTGTCAGAGCAGTTAACAGATGGAATGCACTCTGCAGTGATGTAGTGGAGGCTGACTCCATACAAAGTTTCAAATGAAGATATGATAGAGCCCAGTGGGCTCAGGAATCTGTACGCCAGTTGATTGACAGTTGAGAGTCGGGACCAAAAAGCCACAGCTCAACCCCCGCAAGCACAACTAGGTGAGTACAACTAGGTAAGTACACACACACACCTACAAAAACAAACCCTTGTCTATAATCTTAGTGGGTTCAATCCACCGTACAATTGCCTGTCTTAAGATACACGTAGAATGCCTCTGGCGATGTTGGCTTACGGAGTGAGTCTTTCTACCTCCCCTCACGTCTTAGTGACTCCTCCCTTCTTCTCCGTTCCTTACTCACTCCCTCATTTGTTTCTCTCTCTCTCCTTTCCTTTATCCAATATATAATGATGAATCCCTCATAGTGAAGGCAGAAAGGAATTGGCAAAAATCTATACAACAGTCGCACCAACATCACACACATATATAATTAAAGATTTTGTACGAGTGATCAGGAATCAAATGTTTCTGAAGAACAATGAATCTCACAACCCAGGTCAATATGGTTTTAGAGCAAGAAGATCGTTTCTTTTGCAATGATGAAATCAAGGAAGCATTTAAATTATGATAGGTTCGTGATGGATAGTGAAAGCTTGGTGAGAAAGAGTGAATAGTACATAAGAATAAAGGTAACTGCAGAAAGCCTATTGGTCCATACGAGGCAATTATATTGAACAAAAGAGAATAAGTGGTGGATAGTGAGTGGATGATGGCGGATGGTGAATAGTGAATGGTTATTAGTGAATAGAGAGTGGTTACTTGTTGATAGTGGGGGTGGATGTCTTGGGGAGAGTAGGGAATAGTAGGTGAGAGAGAGGAACGGATGGATTGTGACCTGAAGGGATGATAGTGAGTTGTATTTGGTGGATAGTTGATCGTGGATATTTTTGGATGTAAATGGTGAACAATAGGTGGTGAATGGTAGTTAGATTATAGTGGTTGATAGATGGTGGGTGGGAGATGGTGGGTGTGCACTTGAGTGGTTATAGAGTAGATGGTAAACAAGTGGGCAGGGAGTAGGTGGGCATAGAGTAAGTGGGCGGGGATCAAGTGGGCGGAGAGGCTTTACGCCCACTTTAAACATTTGCTGGGCCGGTAACCTACGAGAATTAACAGTTTATCGATCGCGATTTACCCTATTTGTTTTCATTTAGACTTTGTGTGTTTGTGTGTAGGGAGGAACGGATGGAGGGGAGGGAAGGGAAAGGGGTGTGGAACGGGTTAGGACGGTGGCGGAAGGATAGAGATGAGATGAGGAAGATTAGGAGAAGGATGAAGAGTAGAAGAATAGGGGATTTAATCAGGGAGAAACCACGCCAACCTAAGAAATCCCTTCTCGAGGATTTATCTTGAACTAAATATAAATCCACCAATAGAAAAAGTTAGAAGATGGGAAGACCATCCTACACCGAAAGGAAGAGAATATGGGTGGGAAAATGAGGATGAGAAGGATGGAGGGGAAGGAAAAGGGAAAGGGGGGAGTTGGGGGGGGGGGGAAGCCTTGTGGCAAACCCGAAACAAAAATAACACAGCGTGTTTATCGTAGAGATTAACGCGGATTACCTAGCCCGCCAGGACCGACCTCCCTCCCCCTACCATCCCATCCCTTGTGTTACCATAGCCAGACGACTTTGATGATCAATAGATAGTTTCGGAAGTGTGTGTGTGTGTGTGTGTGTGTGTGTGTGTGTGTGTGTGTGTGTGTGTGTGTGTGTGTGTGTGTGTGTGTGTGTGTGTGTGAGTGTGTTTGGACTCACCTAGATGTACTCGCCTTGATAGGTCTGGAGAGAGGAGTGTCAAGGCTTTACTACTTTTTGCGAATATTCATTAGATAAATTTAAATAACTCGGTTTCCCTATTCTTCTATGATATGTAAAGATCTGTACTTTATTGAGTTTTAGGCACGTATTCCTTTTGCTCATTCCTCTTATTTTCACCTGTAACTCTAAATAAGTTTCTTCTGACATCTCTTTGACTCATGTGTGTTTAACTTCCATCAATAACCAATCGTTTTGTTCTTTCTAGCATTGAACAATGCCTTTTTTTATATACTTAATAAATTCCATCAAGAATAGTATATGTCATTATCATTTTCTTCCTATTCCACGTCTCCTTAAATGAGGTATTTCCAGTTTTCTCAGTCAATCCTTGTCGTTCAGACCCTCAGCTCAGGAATCAGTCTTATTGCATTTTTGTTTTTACCATTTGTTCTGGTTTGTTCTGTGCTTTTTCATGTAGGGGATTCATGTCACAGCTACATACTCAAAAGCAGGTCTCACATATGCGCTGTGTAGCTTTTGAGAAACTTTTTTGTACAAGTTTCTAATGATCACATGGATGCTGGCCAAATAGCATATACAGTTGACATTATTCTGCTGGTATGTTTCTCTTTCATTAGGTAATGGTTTATGTCTAGTCATTAATCTTTTCTGGTGCAGGTATCTGCGTAACCTATTATTGTATACTGAGGAAAGGGTCTTCAAACTCTTTTCCCAATTTTCGTAACTTTGCATTTGACTGGATTAATGTTCATTAGCCATTTCTCACACCACTTTTGAAGTGCATCTGAATATTTTTTCATTGTATCACACTCCCCTTTGTTCCGGGATTGTGATACAATCGGCCCACTTCGTTCGTTTGATTAGCGTTGCATCATTTGCAAAACATAATACGAAGGAGCAAATTTGTCTCTTCCAAATTGTTTACAAATACACGAAACAGGTGGGCTCCCAGTACCTACTCTTGGGGTACTCCACTCATTACATTCCTCATCTCTAATATTTTCCTGTCAATGTTGTTTTTCTTTTAATTCCTTTTTGATATATACTCCCTAATTCATTTCAGCTCTCCTGCAGTTGCACCAACTTGGGTTTCAAGCTTGAGAGTGAGTTTTCTGTTCGGGACAGTACCAAATGCTTTCTGACATTCGAAGAATGTTCAGTCTGCCTATACCTCTATCTCTCTTGTTTGATTTCCCTCATCTGTAGAACAATAAGTTTGTAAAAAACAGAATTTTCGTTTTCCAAATCAGTGCTAGATTCTTGATTAAATATCCCCATACCTGAAAAATCACGTTATTATGACCATTGATCTCTCCTGAATAAGGTGAGGGACATGCTGACCATCACACTGGCTATCTACAGTCCTCATTGTGGGTGTTCATATGGCCGCCAGCATCAGAGTTAACGAAAGGAAGCAGCACCAGCCGTAGCAATATCTGCAGCAGCACCACCAGCTGCAGCAATAGTGCCACCACCAACAACAGTAACAACGCCAGCATCAACAGTGCCAGCACCAACAACAGCAACAGTGCCACCGCTAACAGGAGCAATAGTGCCAGCAGCAACAGCAGCAACAGCAACGTCATCAGCTGAGGACACACGGAGCTGGGTGGCGGCCCCACTACCGTCACCTGTTCCTCCTGCCTCCAGTTCCCACGTGTGTACTCGTTCGGTAATTCCCCTCTTTTTCGCCTTGCTGGTTCCCTGCCTCGTTACGTCGGTTTGTTCAGTCGAGCTGTGGAAGCAGCAGGTTGTTCAAGCGAGGTCGAAATGGCTTGTTAGAGTCTTTGAAAATGGTAAAGAAGGACGAGAGGAGAGGCGGAGTATGAAGGGAGATGTCAATAGACTCTTTAGGCAAGTGGAAACACCAGTTTTTTGTTTTATTTGCCGTGCGTGTATTTGTTTTGGGCTTAATTCACAAGTGGGCTTGAGTTGTATAAATAAACGAACGGACCTCACTTGTATACGGGTTTGTATGATTGTAGACAGAAAGGTATTCGTGGACCACTTCAAGGTTTCTGTGGGCGTTATTTTCCGGAGTTTGGATTATATAAGATTTAAAGTATTTAGGACATAAATCACAATAACATTCCTGAAAACATAACTTACCCGCACATGTGACGGGGAAAGTGGCGACGTTTCGGTCCTTCCTGGACCGAAACTGAGGCAAAAAGAGAAGGAAGCCTTTTAATGGTATTATTTCCCCTATATACATATCTCAGTTTTTTTTTATTTTTCTCCCATATGTGTGGGTTGAGATATTTAAAGAACTATGATCACCTTCCTCATCTTCCAACTATTGGGAATTTCCTGTTATTTTGGCAAGAAGGTTTTAAATGGTTTTCAATAAACTGAAGCGAAACTTGCAAGACCTGTCTGGTATTTAAAGACCGGAAAATGCAGAATTTCCCCATGCACTAGAGAGCTGGCAACTCAATGATGCAGCAAAAAGTCATAATTGTCTTTCATCAACAGTTTACAGCCTGACACCTCCTTTAACTTATTTAAATTCGAAAACTATTCCAACGCCATCTATTAGTAAGTGATAAAGCTTACTAATCAGGTCACTCAATCAGGTCATCAAAACGTCATCAGGTCAGATATGTTAGATATTGGAAGATCCTGGCTACGTTCTGCCATACTATACGTAAACATGTAATTATTACAGTAAGAGTTATTTCATTAAGAGTCATTACAGCTGGAGACATTAAGGTAAGAGTCATTACAGCTGGAGACATTAAGGTAAGAGTCATTACAACAGGAGACATTAAGGTAAGAGACATGTCAGCAAGAACAGTCAGCAGAGTTGTCACAACTTAAGTTATTAGAGAGGAGTGATTACAACACACTGCTACGCTCAGTCGAGGAGAGCTTTCTGTATCTGTGTCAGTGAGCGAACGGTCGATATCAACACCTTTTAATGTGTGTCAAATAACGGACGGACGATTTAGTCTCCCTTTTAATATCAATTATCAAACGTTCGATATAGACTAATGTGTGTGTCAGTTAACGAGTAGTCAGTACACTTTTATGTGTGTCAATTAATGAATGGTTCCTACGGACATTATTGTTGTGTCAANCCAGCGGGCCTTTCTCTATATGTTGACATTTCCTCTCTACTTCTGGAAATTGGAACCTTTTTTCCCATGCATATGGAGCTCCGCCATCCATGCCTGATGGGTTGTAAGTGTACTTCTGTGCTTCGTTTGCACCCTTTCTTCAGGATAAGTAGTTAGGTATTGTTTGAATTCATATACCAACTCGCAGATCGACGAACCTATCCGCAGGTGCCCGATTATTTAACATTAGAAAATATTTTTTCACAAATCGACAATTAAAACAGCGTAAAGTATGATGGATACGTATATATCCAAAACATATACAAATTACAAATAAAAACGTTGGTATAATATGGACCTAAATTGGAACCCCAAATAGAAGCTGAACAAACCTACGAGAGAGTTATGAAAGGGCCCAGGATAAGGAAGACAAAACTTTAGGTACTAGGTACTAGGTACTAGGTACTAGGTACTAGGCCGGGAGGAAGCAGGCACGAAGTTAGAATAGAGCTTGCACAAGGTTGGGACAGAGCTGGCACAAAGCACGGATAGAGCCGGGGTCAAGGCAGGGATGCGGCAGGGTTGGGGCAAGACTGGGCAGGGTTGGGGCAAGGTTGAGGCAGACGTGGGCATCAGTAATGAGAGTTAATAGCGGTTTACGAGGTGCCGACTCCACACCACCCGAATATGGTACCTGTCTGCTTCCCTGCTGGGGTTCTCCTGCTTCTGCTTCCCCTCCTGCTCTTTGTGTTGTCTCAGGGGCCTGTTTCTGCTGACCCCGTCCCTTTCTGATGTTGGTTCACCTTATACGTGCTTCCATACTTCTGATGTGACTGTTGAGAGAGAGAGAGGGAGATAGAAAAAGAGACGGACAGAAACGAAGAAAGGGTTGGGCAATGTTCCTTTCAGTTAATGCCTCTGTTCACCTATCAGTAAGTAGGTACCTGGAACGTTAGACGGCTATTGTAGGTTACACCCTGGAAATATACAATAGCTAGCCTAGTGGCTTCAGACACACACACACACACAACAAAGAGCAACAAATCCTGACAGTCACAGGCACTGAACAAAAGCCAAAAAGTTTTCCGTAATAATGTCGTATTTTGGCGGTTATTTTGGCGTCAGCGAGCACAGATGATGAGCATTATGCATCATTAATGGCCTGCTCTCCATCCCAGTCGCCCAGAGGGAATATTAAATACGATATTTGGACTCCGTTGATAGGTAGTGTTGTTGAGCACCAGAACGCTCAGTTCTCGCCTGGATTAGATTCCTTGGTAATAGCTTAAACGTTTATATATATTGGTAATAGCTTAAACGTTATATACATATACATATATATATATATATATATATATATATATATATATATATATATATATATATATATATATATATATATATATACTGTTTATGAATACTTGGAGGGGTACCGAGACTAAACATAACAGAACTAAACAGGTCAAACATTTACAGACTAAAAGTCTTTGTGTTTACAATAGTCTTGATCTGCTTTTTGTTTAAGTTTCCTTTTCTTTTAGAGCTCTATTGACCTTTATAAACCTTCAAGGTACTCTAAGGACTTCATTGGACCATCTTAGCTTTCAAAAGACCTCGAAAGCGCTTCAAGGATCTCAGAGGATCTCTAAAATTTTAAAGACCTCCAAGATCATCAAAGGACATTAAAGGATCTCTAAGGACCTGAAAGGCCCTGTAAGGGCTTCCAAAGACCTCCAAGAACATTAAAGAGCCTTGGAGGAAGTACATGAACATCAGAGGACTTTCAAATGCTTTCAAAGACCTCCAAGGATTTCACAGGAGACAAATTTAGGTCGCAATATACAAAGTTACCTAATATTCACGTCACAATTAGCTACAAAACTTAATGCATATAAAAGAACTTTACTA
The DNA here is from genome assembly GCA_020271785.1 of Procambarus virginalis. Lineage (NCBI taxonomy): Eukaryota > Metazoa > Arthropoda > Malacostraca > Decapoda > Cambaridae > Procambarus > Procambarus virginalis. The sequence goes on from WNGS01052365.1 coordinate 6,170,440, forward strand.
TATATATATATATATATATATATATATATATATATATATATATATATATATATATATATATATATATATATATATATGATGATCTAGTCAATGAATTCACATGTCTTAGTCAATGCATAATAATTAGTGCTATGCATATTAATAAATATGTTTCGCGTTAATGTATTGATATGATTAAGTTATATGAATACATTGACTTAAGATATATGAATGCATATTTAGGATATGTGAATATATTGACTTAAAAATATGAATATACTGACTTAAGTTATATGCATAATTTGACATAAGATATAAGATGACACTGATTTAAGATATATGAAGATATTGACTTAAAATATATGATATCATTGACCTAAAGCATAAGATAACAATCACTTGAGATATATAATAACATTTACTTATATTATGAACATTTTGACTTAAGATATACGAAAACATCGACCTAAGATACATGATTACATCGACTTAAAATATATGATTACATGACTTGAGACATAATGTAATAACGCAAGACAATTTGATTTCAAAATTCTATATTTGTGTTCTTTCATTCTCTGGTCAAAATGTTTACCTGTTTGGCCAAAACATAATTTATTGCAAACTATACGTAGAATTGAATACACACATTTATTGCAACTACAAGGGGAATTTTTAATGAGTGATTTTTATTATGAAGATTCCTAAATGCTACAATGATTTTAAATTGTTTGAGTAATTTAGGAATTTCACTGAGATTATCATGAAATGGCAGAATTTTTGTATTCTTAACATTGAATTCTTCTTTATTTTTCATACTAAATAGACCTCCAGGATCATCAAAGATATCAAAGGATATCCAAGGACCTCAAGGGACCTGCAATTTGGCTGGAATTATCAATAAATGACTTAGGGTATTTTGAATTGAAACCTAGACTGTATTTGGCACTAATTTCATCATCTATAAACTCAGGACTACATACATCTAGAGCTCTCAGAAACATGGAAGGAAATATAGCTTGTTGATGATGAGATGAGTAAAAGTGTACATAAGCTCAAACATTTGTGGGATCATGTAAATATGTGTGTATATATATCATGTAAATATGTGTGTATGTGTGTATAAAATTCCATGTAAAGATTTCAATAAGTTCTATGTTGGCCAAACAGGTAAACATCTTAACCCAATAATAAAATCAAAATCAAATGAAGTATAGAAACATGTCAAGAGTTCAATGCTTTGTTTATTCGCATAAGAAATTGTAATCATTCAATTGCCTGGACTAATTTATGCAAAACTGTGGAGTGTAAATCAGTTACTGAAAGAAATATTATTGAAACTTCATTTATAAAAATTAATGAATTAGATAATATTTATGTATCTCCTGGATTATTTAAATTAAATAGCTATATAATTTGTTCTTGTGATATGTACACACACATTATATAAGGAACAAGAGTAAGTGTAGTACACTCCAAGTATGAGTTAATCATTCAGTTATTCATGTCACTTCCATTAATCGATTTTTTGTTTTATGGATCTACTCAGGCGTAGTGGGGGCATATAATCCCAAACTCTTGTCTTTTCTGTCTGTTTTCCTTGGTAATGTGATGAAACAGGAAAACGTTCGAAAGTTTCGTTTCCTAGTGGATACTTACACACATATGTGTGTGTGTGTGTGTGTGTGTGGTGTGTGTGTGTGTGTGTGTGTGTGTGTGTGTGTGTGTGGTGTGTGTGTGTGTGTGACTGTGTACGTGTGTGTGTTGAGGGGGCGTTGAGCTTTAACTCTTTGGTCCCGCCTCTCAACTGTCAATCAACTGGTGTATTGATTCCCTGAGCCTATTGAGCTCTATCATATCAACATTTGAAACTGTGTTCGAGTCAGTCTCCACCACATCACTGCCTAATGCATTTCAATTGTTAATTACTCTGTGTGTGTATGTGTGTATGTGTTTGTGTGTCATCATCATCGGCGTTTATTACTAAATCAGCCGGTTCTTCCAGATCTATCAAGCGTGTAATATGTAGTGGTTCTTGCCTAGCCAGAAGCGTACGAACTTAGCAGACCAACCTATCTTATCGTTGCCTATCGTTATTAGTCGGAGGAAACGTTAATATCAAGGTAATTTTATGCTGGCGATGAGTCACAATAACGTGGCTAAAGTAAGTTGACCAGACCACACACTAGAAGGTGAAGGGACGACGACGTTTCGCTCCGTCCTGGACCATTCTCAAGTCGATTGTAATGAACGGTAATTTTAATTTAACTCACCCACTTGAATTTTAATGCAGAGGTCAGTAACGTCAAAATTTAGTGAATTAAGTGTGAGGACAGGCTTCACATTAAGAATATGTTTAAAAATACCCTTTATACAATTGAATTGGATATCAACATTATCCTAAATACATAATCTTTATGAATACATATGTATAAAGCTCTAGCTCTGGACATCCTCATACATGGACACTTTCCTGTGTATAACTGAGCATATTTATTTTGACGTGTATTGTTTGTCAGCGATATATCAAAGTGCTGGCATACGTGCTAATATAATCTGCAAGAGACTGCAAAGCGCTGAATTAGCGTCACTGAATTGCACCCAGTACTAATGCCAAGTTGCAGGCGTCAGAACAAGATGTGTTGCATGCCTCCCCCAGCCCCGCGCACGCAACACACTCAGCAACACGCAACACAGTCACTCAACAACACCTACACACAAATATCAACAAAAGCGGCAGCCACGACATCAATGCAAAACAAGTTTAATATTTAAAAACCTCGTGTACACTTTAGCCTAAGTGAATGCGAACGGCAGATTGCATGCTGATGGCTCCTTGTGGCTGAGCTGGCTTGAAGCGATGATCTCCAGATGACAGTAGCACACTCTTCAATAACCGTAGTACCAGCATAAATTACCATGCGATTGCCTACCATTGTGTTAGGTATGGTATTACGTAGAGCCAGGAGTGTACTCCCCTATTTGTGCTTGCGGGGGTTGAGCTTTGGCTCTTTGGTCCCGCCTCTCAACTGTCAATCAACTGGTGTACAGATTCCTGAGCCTCCTGGGCTCTATCATATCTACATTTGTGCGTGTGTGTGTGTGTGTGTGTGTGTGTGTGTCTTCACAGACAACCCTCTAGTTCGTCTGTGAACTGATGATCATTTATAGATGAACAGTTAAATGAAAGCTCAAGAGGATGCGCAATCAGGTCGTTTGGCACAATGGCACAAAAGAATAATATTAACGTGGTATGACTGCGCCTTTTTGCCATTCAATCAATATTACCTCCATCCAAGATATTTCCATCTGTTACTCGGCATCTCTCACGGTTGTGTGTGTTCACAGAATCACTATTCGCCAGGGACTAGAGGCTATTGTTGTGTTGGAGAGGAATGGGTGTCCACTGAGAGGGGATGTGGGGGGATGTTGAAGGATGGGTGTCTAGTGAGATAGGAGGGGATGCTGATGACCAGGTGGGATGGGTGAGGAAGAAATGAGAATGTTGAGAGACAGATGCAGTGTGTGTCCAAGGAGGCAGGAGGACGTAGTGAGGAACTGGAGAATGGGGCTTGAATTGAATGATATTGAGAGGGGAAATAAGGAACATAAAGAAGTAGTAAAGAAGATTATCCTGGGATGGAGGGGCTTGGTATGAGGCGGGTTATAGGAGAGGGGAATGGGGGGGTTGAAGATGTGGGTTAGGGGAAGGGGGCCGGAATAGGTGGCATGAACACTACCTGCCTCCTCACCTCACCACCCATGTTCCACCACATAACATAGATGAGCGGCCACTCTCCTCATGTCTGTGCTAGCCTCACTGGTCCCCCCTAAGACGGCCACACCCTTCGAACGCGGCGATTTGTCTCCAGTTTCTCCAGATCGGCCACTCGTGATGACCTTCGTTCGAGGGAGTGAAACATCCGAAGATAAATCCCACACGGCGAATGGGAGTGGGAAAAGGGGCGCAGTGTTTGAAAAATCCGGCGCGAGAGGAATATAATGAAGGTGTAATTTACTCTCATAAATACCTGACCTCAAGCTAACACTCCATCAACTGAACGGGGTTGTGCTAGCACTTTTCATATGTAAATGGAGCCACTTCGTCCCTCACAGACGAGACTTGCGCCTCTCCGGACGGGTGGTCGAGGGCCCTCCTTAGCCAGCGGGGAGGTGATGCCATGTGGGAACGAACTGAGGGTTTAGCGTTTAGTGTGCCATCTTTCGCGTGGCTTACTGCAGGTAACTATGAGACGCTGGCGATAGTGAAGCCACTTCTTTTATTGATTATACTGACCCCTGTCAAGCTTCGTGCGACCCACCGCCTGCGATTTTCAACTGCTGCTGCTGCTGCCCCCTTTCTTTCCTTCTGCAGGTGGGTCTTCGTGGTTTATGCTGACCTGACGACCCACGGGCTGGCATCCTTCTTCTTCTTCAGGTGCTGGTTTGTTTATACTGGCAAGCTGCTGGACAAGGAATCACGAACATCTTCAGATAACTTCTTTAAGATTAGCCAGTAACTTTGTCGAGTGATTTTGATCTCGTATCTGTTCGTAGTTGATTTGATATTTAGATGGTTCAATGTTGTAACCTTCTCTACCCCCCCCCCCTCTCCCTTCGAGACCCATTACTCCTTCATCATGCTGCCCCATGCGTCATGCTGATCTTGTCAAGTGCCTCCTCCAGTACTCCCTCATCATGCTGCCCATGCGTCATGCTGATCTTGTCAAGTGCCTCCTCCAGAATGCTGCTAGTGAGTCATACTGACCTACCCGCACCAATCATGGCTTCTGGTCATCACACAATCTGGCAAGCCTTCTTGAGGTTATCTTGAGATGATTTCGGAGCTTTAGTGTCCCCGGTCCTCGACCAGCCTCTACCCCCAGGAAGCCCCGTGACAGCTGACTAACACCCAGGTACCTATTTTACTGCTAGGTAACAGGGCATAGGGTGAAAGAAACTCTGCCCATTGTTTCTCGCCGGCGCCTGGTCGCACCCAGGACCACAGGATCACAAGTCCGTGTGCTGTCCGCTCGGCCGACCGCCTTCCACGCGTGTCATATTGATCTTCCATCCAGGGCTTCAGCTTTGCCTCCGAAGGTCAGCCGGTTGTACTTAATATATATATATTTTTTGTGTGTGTCATTTTTATGGTTTTTCTTATTTTCCTCTTTTACTTTTCCTCCTCCGCCTCTTCCTCCGAGTTTCTCTCTTCCATACGTGTATTAACTGTGGGTGATATAGGATGCTACGTGGTATCAGGTGATGAGGAGGCTGTCATCTCCAGTGTCATAGTGATGCGAGAGAAGTATTAGCAGGGAGGCAATAGAACGTAAGGAGAGAGAGAGAGGCGATAAACGATAAAAACAACATGGGATTTAAAGCGACAGAAGGAAAGAGAAAAGTATGAACTGAGGGGGAATAAAGAAGAGGAAGTGAGGAATGACTGAAGGAATAGGGAGGTTGGAAAAGAATAAGGCAGAATAAGAACGAATTAAAAAAAAAGGAGAAAGAAGAAGATTTAACAACAGGCACATGAAGATAATTATGATTTAGAAATTTCGATAATATCACTGATTTCTAGTGATATCTAAGGCCTTTGAGAATCCCCCCTGGCACAATCTCTTGGTTTCAATAAAGTCAATATAACTAACATCAAATTCATATTCCGTGTATGCCAACAATGAGAAGAATGCATCAATAATAATAATAATAATAATAATAATAATAATAATAATAATAATAATAATAATAAGAAATAATTATAATAGTAACAATAATAATGTATTGCGTTTGAATTACCACAACATAATTAAATAATTGCCATAATCTGCATTGAGTTTCATGTTGCACTGGGCTCTAAGTTGTAATGTTCTTGCAACTGAAGCTCTGCGGTCAAGTTCATCAGAGTACTCAATATGATTGCAACGTTACGAGCCGTTGACGTCACTGTCGGCCCACTAATCATTAAGGCCAACAGGTGATTACTGCCGATAACTGTTCCATGAGCAATTACCTGAGGATAGGAGGGGGGGAGGAGGGGGATGGTGATGAGAGGGCAGGAGAGGGGTAGGGAAGGAAGGGGTTGGGAAGGAAGAGGAGGAGAGGGGCTGGAAAGGAAGGAGAGGGAATAAAAAGGAGGAGAGGGGAAGGGAGGGTTATTTTAAGAGGTGGGGAAGACACATGGAAAAGGGGAAGCGTGAGGCTAGGGGGTGTGAAAGGAGAAAGTGAGAAAGTACAGGAAAACAAT
>WNGS01052365.1:6195169-6223083 GCA_020271785.1 Procambarus virginalis
AATATTCGTTCTCTTAAACATCGAAAGTGATCCAACTTCCAACAGATATTGAACAGTCTTTCACCTCAGGCTCCGCCATTGCCAGAGTCAGCTGTGGCGTAGAGGCCTCTTTTCAACCTTCAGAGTTACTAAATGCTCGAAGGTGCTTATTCTCACCTCGTCTAGATTAAGTGCCCGCCAGTCAGACCACCTCTAGTGGCACTGTCTGGATTTAATTCCGCTCTTATGATGCAACTGAATAACTTGACAGATTCGGTTAGAAATTTCAACTCGAGATTGCTACAGCTTCTTGCAAATTCAGAGTGAGATGTTCAATGCAACGAGTGGCGTGATGTGAGCAAAGGACGCGCCAAGAGGCTCGTTTATTGACAAGCGAATAGCAAATGAAAAGCTTCATAATTCCTTCTGGTCTCTCGGCGGACATTCTAATTGGCCAATATCCCAAGCGGCCGAACGCCTCCTCACTCTTCACACGGAATAGCCGAGGGCCAATCACCCATAAAGCTTTTAAGTTTCCTTACACGTGTCGTTTATTTATGCTTAGAACTGTCTGGAGATGAGAGCAAATATTAGTGCCGGTACGAGACAGTTTCCCCTGAAGCCCCACGCCAGTGTTTTGTTAAGAGAAGATGTGTAACGACCCACGAAAGGAAAGAGAGAGAGAGAGAGAGAAAAAACCAAAAACAAAAACCAAAAACCAAAACAAAAAAAGAGAAGAGAGAGAGAGAGAGAGGAGAGAGAGAGAGAGACAGACAGACAGACAGACAGACAGACAGACAGGCAGACAGACAGACAGACAGACAGACAGACAGACAGACAGACAGACAGACAGACAGACAGACACACACACACACCAACACACACACACACACATAGACATAAAACAAGACTCAGATAGAGGTATTACCATAGATTTTCTAATGACGATGGTAATAAAAACAATAATACCAGTAATTACAAGGACTGTATTAACCAAAAGCATCAAAATAAACAACACTGCAATATGCCTACTAGTTCATGCGAAGCAGCAACACAACAGTAGGCCTACTGGCCCATGCAGGGCCTACAACACCAGTAGGCACATATTTACCCATTATTATCTAAACCAATAGTTACCTATTTCCTGTGTACAACTTTATCGCAGTAGTTAAAACTTTTCGTTGTACTAGCTACGACCACCTGGACAAGGTTCACGCCACCTGGACAAGTCCCTCACCACCTGGACAAATCTCTCATCACCTGGACAATCCCTCACCATCTGGACATGTCCCTCACCACCTGGACAAATCCCTCACCATCTGGACAAGTCCCTCACCACCTGGACAAGTCTCACCATCTGGACAAGTCCCTCATCACCTGGACAAATCCCTCACCATCTGGACAAGTCCCTCACTACCTGGACAAGTCCCTCACTACCTGGACAAGTCCCTCACTACCTGGACAAGTCCCTCACCATCTGGACAAGTCCCTCACCACCTGGACAAGTCCCTCACCACCTGGACAAGTCCCTCACCACCTGGACAAGTCCCTCACCACCTGGACAAGTCCCTCACCACCTGGACAAGTCCCTCACCACCTGGACAAGTCCCTCACCACCTGGATAAGTCCCTCACCCACCTGGACAAGTCCCTCACCACCTGGACAAGTCCCTCACCACCTGGACAAGTCCCTCACCACCTGGATAAGTCCCTCACCACCTGGACAAGTCCCTCACCACCTGGTCAAGACCAGCGGCCATCTTCTCCTTCAGCCGTCATGGCCTCCCCGAGAAGCAGAGTATTCCGGTCAGGGTAAATTTTGCCTCTTCTCCTATCAGTGGCTCCATCGTAGGCGAACGTCCAGATGATACCGTCATCTCGGGGCACATGCGCCTGCGCATCCCCTTCCGCACCCATGGGACCGGAAAGGATCAAGGCGGAAGAAATAGGTGAAGTTGGGGGCGGGGGGCGGGCGGAGGGGGGGGGGGAGCAAAATAGATAAAGAGGGAGATGTGTAGATCTGCATCGTGAAGTTGGGAAAGATTTTCTTTGGCTTGTCTTCCCTCGTTTTTTGGGGTGGGTTGGGGTTGAACCCCCCCCTCTCTCTCTCTCTCCTCTCTCCTCTCTCTCCTCCTCTCCTATCTTCTCCTCTCTCTCTCTCTCTCTCTCTCTCTCTCGTCCTCTCTCTCTCTCTTATCGTCAATAACCTCCTTCTAACACCATCATCACCCCTTCTCCTCTCCCACACCACCCATCAACACCTCGGTTCCCATCATTTACAACCCTCTCACCCCCCCCCCACTACCACTACCTACACCTTCTCTCCCCCCACTACCCTACCTACACCCTCTCCCCCCACTACCACTACCTACACCCTCTCCCCCCTGCCAACCATCACCATCATTACCTACTCCTCTCCCGCTCCTCACCTCCACCACCACCACTAATGTTCACCATCCAGTATTCTGTTTGAGTCCTTTGACACGTTGTTAGTGCAACACGGGCCAAGGCAGTATGCAGGAGGCGGCAACGCTTCCAAATATTGCCTGCTTCTGCACTTTGAGAATCATGGAAAGATTTAACGTTATAGTTTACCATTTGTTTCATTTTTTTTTTTAGAGGAGGAAGAGAGGGGTTTATGGGAGGGGGGAGGTGGTAGGGGGTGATATAGGGGGTTAGGGGGGGGGAGAGCAGCTAGAAACACCAGCACTGATGAAAAAAAGCATAATGTCACTTTGCATATTATTAGTTAGCGATAGGGGGGAAATTTTTTAAACCCTTTTATATACTTTTGCATATACTTTTTTTATCGCCTTTCAGACTGATATGGTAATAAATAAGGCAATTTTGTCCTTCTTGTAAAGTAGGTCTCTTTCATAATGGTTTTTCATATTTAATTTTCATCTACAAACCGTGTTTGATAATGAAAAAAGCTATTAAGTTCTGGGTTCCTGAAGAAAAGATTTCAGTCCAAAGTACCAGAACCAACAACTTTAATTTTAAAGGTATTCTAATTGCATAATTTGTTTTATAAGAAAAGGATTAAATTCAAAATTGCCTATGAAAAAAAAAAAAAAATTAACTCTCTAAAGCAAATGGTTACCTTTAAGGTTTCAAATGTAAACGAAAAAGTATTTAATTTTTGAAGTGAACAATACAAAATTTACTCTAAATCAATGAATAGATTTTGAGTTTCAAAAGTAAACTAAAAAAAGTTATGAAAAAAAGTTAAACTAAAGTGCCTTGAACAGCGGTTGATCACCAAACAATACAAACAGTAACTCTACATGAACCAAACAATGCAACAGGTAACTCTACATAGACCAAACAATGCAAAAAGTAACTCTACATGGACCAAACAATGCAAAACGTAATTCTACATGCACCAAATAATACAAACAGTAACTTTACGTGGATCAAACAATGAAAACAGTAACTCTACGTGGAGCAAATAATGCAAACAGTAACACTACATGGATCAAACAATACAAAAAGAAACTCTACATGAACCAAACAATAAAAAATTAACTACACGAACCAAACAATACAAAAAGTAACTCTACATGGATCAAACAATACAAACAGTAACTCTACATGGATCAAACAATACAACAGGTAAACTCTACATGAACCAAACAATAAAAATGTAACTCTACATGGACCAAACAATGCAAGCAGTAACTCTACATGGATCAAACAATACAACAGGTAAACTTTACATGGATCAAACAATGCAAACAGTAACTCTACGTGGACTAAACAATGCAAACAGTAACTCAACGTGGACCAAACAATGCAAACAGTAACTCTACATGAACCAAACAATGCAAACAGTAACTCTACTCTACACGGCCTCCACAACGGAGATAAAGATAGACAATAATTGAATGTAAACAAGACTACATTAATGACGTGATCATCACCGATACATAAAAAGTAGAACAAAGAAATAGCCACTCATCCTCCCTGTCAATAGGCCTATCGCTACGAACAAACACACGAATATTTTTTAACCAATTTTCCTCCGAAGCAATAGACCTTATATGTGCTTTACAATGACACGGATATAAGGTGAAATCCCTATAACGCTGACAGTGTGTGTTTCAGGAGGAGGGGGGCCAGAGACGCAAGTTCAATCCCATTTTATTGCCTTGACATTTTCTTAAATTCAGAGATACTTAATGATCTGTGTCCCGGGCGCCAGAGTAACAGAACATATTCTGGAGAATATGTGTGTGTGTGTGTGTGTGTGTGTGTGTGTGTGTGTGTGTGTGTGTGTGTGTGTGTGTGTGTGTGTGTGTGTACTCACCTAATTGTGCTTGCGGGGGTTGAGCTTTGACCAAAGAGCCAAAGCTCAACCCCCGCAAGCACAATTAGGTGAGTACACACACACACACACACAGGAAGCAGCCCATAACAGCTTTCTAACTCCCAGGTACCTTTTTACTGCTAGGTAACAGGGTCATCAGGGTGAAAGAAACTCTGCCCATTGTTCCTCGCCGGCGCCGGGAATCGAACCGGGGCCACAGGATTACGAGTCCCGCGAGACTAATAGACAGAGATAAATATATGACTGAAGAACATAGTTAAAAAATCAGAAGAGTAAATCAAAGACGGTTAAAAAAAACACAGCAACCAATAGCTAACAGCTCGATTCTGTAAGCACAAATAGGAGAGTGTACACACAATAATTTACAACCAAAAAAAGCCTCTCAACCCCCACCCCCCCCTCCACAAAACCCTATCTGCCACACCTCATTCTTGTGTCAGAGTGACGAGAGAGAATAAAGTACCACAAGGAACAATGGACGTCTTGAAACCTTCGAGATAAGACAAATATTTTGGGTCGAGAGACAATCGATATTTGGCTTAGTTTTCCGATGAAGATTCACAAAGTCGCAGCGAGAAGGGAGGTAATGGAAGGGGAAGGGGGAAAGGGAAGATGATGGGGGGGGGGAGCAAAGTAGGGGTTGGAGGGGTAAAGGGGAAGGGTGTGTGTGTGTGTGTGTGTGTGTGTGTGTGTGTGTGTGTGTGTGTAGGGTTGCGAATCTTCGTTGATAGAGTGAAATAACACATAGTCGTTATGCAGACAGCTCGTTTTCTATTTATTTAACTTCTATAAACGTACAGTTAGGTGAGGATAGATTAGGTTATGCTAGGTTGGGTAAAGGCTAGGTAAGGTTAAATTGGTCAGGTTAAATTCAGTTTGATAAGGTTAAATTATAGTAAAGAAGGTTTTATTTCACCATAAATTCCAACTCTCTTGTTTACAAAATTATCTATACCATGCTTTTAACATGATTCTAGAATCTATTATCTAGATTCATCATTCATTTACGCAACCACTTGCGAAACCTGTGCATCTTTCCTTAATCATTGCGGCATTGTTTACATTTATTTAGTAGTTTAAGAGGTTCTAAACTCCATAACCCAGGGATATTATTGCAACCCGTCCTTAACTCAAGTCCATTACATCCAGCGGTCGACCCCACAAACGCATACCTAAATTTTAACAAGTTGTTCATTCAAAACAGGAATGTTCTCAAAGATAAATTAATATTATAATATATTAACCTATTGTGCATATATAGGCATAGGTTAGGTCAGGTTAGGTGTTTAGGTTCTGTTGGCGATTATTTGTATTTGTAGTACGTGGGTGAAGCATTTATAGCGTTTGGTTCGAACAAAATTCGTCAGCGAAGCACTTGTTCCGGAAGTGTTCGAACGAAATCAGTTGTGAGTCGTGTGTAAACCGTTTTTCAATCATAAACAGCTGGGGTTCGCCGGGTGCATGGAATCCCTTTTGGGTCCTTGTTTTGAAGGACGGGCTGTGTTATTGTTATAAACCCCCTCGAACTGTTCCGAAGCTCGTATAGATTGTAATCAAAGCCCCTATGATTTAGGAAAGATGTACAGGTTTCGTAAGTGATTCCGTAAATGCTTGATGAACAGGTAGTCCTTTGGCATCAGGGTCGTAAGCTCGTCGGCACGGCAGACAGGTCGTTCGTCAGCTGTCAAAAATGTCGTACTTCTGGGTCACCCGTTGTTAACAGATGCCTTCTGTTGTTAGTGTTTGTCTGCGGTTCTGAACGGCTGTGAACTGTTTGTCTGCGTCTAGTTTCTGTTGGAGAAAGTCTACAGAGGTCAGAGGTCATCCATATAGGTCAGGCACCTCGAGTGAGGTCAAATATCGTCTATTGCTGTCAGATGTCGTCAAAGACAGGTGTGGACATAGATGTAGTGGCAAGTTTGGAGTCAGGTGTAAAGACAGGTGAGGAGGCAGATGTAGGAACATCTGTGGAGTCAGGTGAAAGGACAGGTGTGGAGGCAGATATAAAGGCAGGAGCAGACGAAGGTGTTGAGACACAGAATAAATTCGAAGCATCACTCACCCCACTGACAGCCAGAACCCTCATCTGTGCCTCTCCCACCCTCCCTCCCCTCCCACCACCAGGCCTAACAACACCCCCTCCCCTCCCATCCCCCATTGAATCTTCCTATCATCCCATTCCATTTGTCTGTCCTTGAAGATGTCTTTAGTGGCTGTGGCTATCTTCGTCTTCTGTGCCTTCGTATGTCTCTGTCGTCAAATATATGTGTCTATTGCTGTCTGTGTCTTCAAGTGTTTTCGTCACGTGTTTACGTTAGTGTGTGTTATAGTCTTTACGTATATTTATGATATCTTTAGTGTCTATATCTGTGTCTGAGTCTATGTCTGGAAGATCACGCAGCCAACAGCGCGTTCCACGGGAGGGACAGCTGGGAATACACTCCTGTATGGGCCGGGAATACGAACTGTACAAGTTCAAGTTCAAGTATGTTTATTGAGACAAGAAAGAAATACATCTCAAAGAGATAGAGTAGCTTAGGCTATTTCTACCCCCTTACGGACTGTACAGGGGTCTGACAGCTAAGTGGGCAGCGCTAGGGATTCGTAGTCCTGTGGTCAGGGGATTGATCCTTAGCGATGGCGGAAACAAATGGGCAGAGTTTCTTTCACCTTGATGCCTCTGATCGCCTTGTAGGAAATAGGTACCTGGGAGTTAGACAGCTGTTACGGGCTTCTTCCTACGTGTGTGTGTGTGTGTGTACTGACCTATTGGTACTCACCTATTTGTGCTTGCGGGAGTTGAGCTTTGGCTCTTTGGTCCCGCCTCTCAACTGGTGTACAGGTTCCTGAGCCTACTGGGCTCTATCATATCTACATTTGAAACTATGTATAGAGTCAGCCTCCACCACATCACTGCCTAATGCATTCCATCCGTTAACTACTCTGACACTGAAAAAGTTCCTTCTAACGTCCCTGTGGCTCATGTGTGTGTGTGTACTCACCTAATTGTGCTTGCGGAGGTTGAGCTCTGGCTCTTTGGTCCCGCCTCTCAACCGTCAATCAACTGGTGTACAGATTCCTAAGCCTACTGGGCTCTATCATATCTACATTTGAAACTGTGTATGGAGTCAGCCTCCACCACATAATGTGTGTGTGCAAAAAAACAGTTGATTGATTGACAGTTGAAAGGCGGGCCGAAAGACTCAGAGATCAACCTCCCGCAAGCACAACAAGGTGAATACACACACACACACACCAAGAAAACACCCTCATCAACTCCCAAATCCATCCATCAATCTACTTTTGCCTCTCATCATGACCTTTAAAGATCACCGCCCCCCCCCCTCCCTGTGCTCTCCCCCCATTCCCTTCCTCCACTGTTCCACTCTCCATGCACTGCACTTCCCCATTCCACCCCCTCCCTCCGCCCCACCACACACCCATTCCCTGGACCCCAACTCCCACCCGTCTCCTGAATCCAGACGGAAATATTCTGTGACGTGGAACGTATTCGGTGCCTCCATCGCTAATCCCATTCAAATATGCAGTTTCGGGTGTTGATCTCTATGCATATATGTTAAGTCTTTTTAGCGAGTATCTCGTGGTACAGCTTTGCTCTTCCCCATGATGGTGCAGCCCACAAGGGCAATGGGGAGGGGGGTTATAGAGGAATGAGGGGAGGAGAGGGGTTGTGAAGAGGGGTAAAGGAACTTGGTAAAATTGGGACTGCAAAGGGGGCTGGGAGAAAGGTTTTAGGTTAAAGAGAGGTTGACAGAAGGGGGTTGAGGGGGGTATGAGAGTTGAGGAACGAGGTATTGGGGAAAGATGGGGGAGAATAAGGGTTCAGTTTCTCATTATCGGAGTCAGAATGCCTATTCTTCATATCATGGGTACTCCTTGGCCAACTATTGTCATTTCCCAGGATGCCACCCACAACAGTTGACGCCACTAGGCGAGTACATGTTCATGCGTTCTACATAAACCGACAGGTTAGAGGGACTTAATATAGTACATATTGAGACATTAAGCATTACGACAGAAGATGATTGATGTTCTTATACGATTCAAACCAGCATGCACACATTTCGTCTGACCGACGAAGGTGGTTTAAAGATCCATTCTCGTACATATATTGTAATGGGTTAATGACTGAGTGAGAGGTGTACCACTCCCCATTGCTGGGGGAAGGGTACGAATGGGGGAGAAGAAAGGGAACTATCAGGAGAAAGCGCCAAGCCACTACGACTATATAGCACTTGGAAAGGGTTAGAATAAGGATCTGGGATGGGACGGGGGGAAAGGAATGGTGCCCAACCACTTGTGGACGGTCGGGGATTGAACGCCGACCTGCATGAAGCGAGACCGTCGCTTTATCGTCCAGCCCTAGTGGTTGGATGACTGGGGGAAGTGGAGAGGTACCGGCAAACCCCAATGAGTGGCTTACTTAAACTCAGTTGTCAGCTTGGGGTCGGGTAGATCCCTGCTGGGGTAATTGCTTACATTTCCGGAAGATTTCAGCTTTCTTCTGTGGGAATTTAGAATTTAGTGACTTATAGCACCTCGTTGGTTGTTGCGCCTTGTAGTTTACTAAGGATCTTTATAAGAGATTCCAGCACCTTATTGCGTTACTTGAGACTTTATGGAGGATTCTAGCGCCTTATTAGGTAACTGAAAACCTTTATGAAGAATTCTAGGACCTTGTTGGATTACTAAAGACTTAATGAAGGATTTAAGCACCTTTTCAGGTTTCTAGAAACGTATATGAAGGATTCTGATACCTTTATATTCTATTTGAAATTTATTTGTGACTAGATAATTCGCATCAAAGGCTCTGGCATCTTGCCTGGGATGAACGTTCTTCTTTATTGTTTCTTGATAATGGTAAGGAGAGTTGGATCCTGGTAAGGAGGGATGGGAGAGGAATCCTTGAGGAATTCTGGTTTGATTTGATCTTTAATGAGGCCCTTAAAGCTGGGTTCCTTGAGCTAAGGAAAGATAGGTGTCCAGCAGATTCTTGAGAGAACGCGGAGAAGGGACACATGGTAATAGAGCACTTTAGAGGGGGAGAAAGGACACCTGGTAATAGAGTCCTGTAGAGGGGGGGGGGAGATGGGACACTTGATCATAGAACAGTGTAGAGGGGGGAGGAGTGTGTTGAGTAGTTTGGCTGTAGGAGTGGTAAGGGTAACTTAATTTTGGGTGTGGATTTAATATTGTTGGTGATTTAATTAAAGTTGTAATGCAGTGAACAGAACAGCTGACCCAACAATTAGGGAACTACTTCCTGATCATTGGAAATATTTCCCAAACTACACCGAGTCATGCAAGCGTGGTGTATGCTAGGTCATACGAGGGTGGTGTATGCTGTATCTGATAGATCATACGGACATGAGATGGAGGAATTGTGAGTATCTGTTCCAGCCGTCAGGAGGCGAGGGGGGCGGGGTAGGTAGAGATGAGGGGTGAGGTGAGTGAGTGGGGCATAGAGATGAGTGAAGGGTGAGGGTGAGTAAAACTGGAACCGGGGAAATGGATCACTTTAACATTCAGACATGTACAGTCACGACTGTAGCTAAAGCCACACTCTGATCCCCAGGGAAGGGTCACGTATATGGCTCTATATCTCTGACACAGAGATATAGCTCTATAAATACACTATGC
This sequence comes from Procambarus virginalis, assembly GCA_020271785.1. NCBI lineage: Eukaryota > Metazoa > Arthropoda > Malacostraca > Decapoda > Cambaridae > Procambarus > Procambarus virginalis. The sequence continues at coordinate 6,205,139 of WNGS01052365.1, forward strand.
ATCTTTACATGAATTTATAAATCATGATATGGCTGTATAAATCTTCACATGGCTTTATATCTCAAATCCAGAGCTTTTGATATATTAACATATCTATAGATGTTGACATGGTTCTATATCTCTAACATAGAGCTTTATAAACGAATTTTTAAATATTCATATTGCTCGTTCATATAGCTTACAGATCTCTAGCTTATTAAAGTAACATATCAAATATTTACATTGCTCTATATCTCCATCATAGAGCTTTAAACTGATGAATGGATTAATAAATCTGTAACCAGTTAACACGTTGCAGTAAGGCAGCATGCAATAAAGATATAAAAACATCGATATACTAGTGATTAAATCAAAATTAATATCTGTGATCTGATATCTTTGAAGTGGTTTACTAATTTCTTAATGTTCAGCGTGTGAATAGCACATAGTATATAAGAAATTGTTGCACTAGAGGCCTGTTGCAAATTCTGTTCACCTGTCCTTTTGCAAATCATGTACATCTGCCCTTAGACAGATGATATTCACCTGCCCTTGGACGAATGCTATTCACCTGCCCTGAGACAAATGCTGAACATCTGCCCTTAGGTAAATGCTATTCACCTGCCCTTAGGAAAATGCTGTACATCTGCCCTTAGACAAATGCTATTCACCTACCCTTAGGCAAATGATGTACACCTGCCTTTATACAAGTGATGTAGAGGGTCATTAATATACCCCGTGTCTAATAGGGAACTCTAAAAATAGGGCCAATTTAAAGATCACAATTAACATAAGGCCAATTAGCAGGTGGATGCAGCGTTCCCAACTAGCTAATTAGTTGTTACCATCTAATTAAATGATAGTAACTAATTGTTTGATATTTAGCTGAGTGTCTACAGTCTTGTGAAGGGACTAATGAAGTGTACACACATACTCCCTATACTTATATTTATACAAATGGGTGTATGCGATAATATGTGTATATGTGTGTTTGTGTTTCTATTTACCTATTTTCTTTATGTTTCTTGTATTCTTTTTTCATTTCAGAAGGAAGGTGAAAAAAAGATCTCACCTAAGTTAAGGTTAAAAATGATCTCATCTAAGTTAATTTTGACCTCACTTAGGTTAATAAAGATCTCCCCTAAATTAATTTTACAATATAATACGTCCTGGTTGATACCTGGTTGATACGTATTATGAATAATACGTCCTGAGCCAACTAGGTACACGGTTCGTCAGTCTGTCCACATTTTCAGAGATGAAGTGTATAGGAGTTAGCTCTAGGAGTCGAATATATATAACCAAGAAGGATGAAGGATTGTGGACCTCATAGGATGAGGGATAAGTAAGGTGTCACAAGTGCCAATATGGGTCCCTTTGCGGTTTCCTCCCTTCAAGTGTTCTTATGATGACTGGGTTAACGCGCTGGATATTCTGGCAAGATCTTAGTTAAATGGTTAAATGGTGGTTGGTTAAATGGTGGTTAAAAAGTTAAATGGTGGTTGGTTAAATGTAGCAGAGTGTGAGCTAGCTATTGATATGTATAGTGCTTTGTCGTAGCTAATCTTCCATTGTCATTTTTAATCTTCCATTGTCATTGTCATGGGGATTCATGAATCCCCCATCAATCCATGGGGATTCAAGGAATCCCCATGGAGAGGGACGAAACGTGGGGAGCAAAGTTAGTAGATGTTATAGACAGGAATTTCCTAACACAACATGCTAATGAAGACACAAGGGAAAGAGGAGGCGATTATATCGGTATTGTTGGTCAGGCTGTCTCTGGTGATGATATGATTGGGTGTAGAATTTAGTGTCGGGAGAATTCTTCATGAGCAGGATGGAAGAAGTCTTCTTGTTGATTGATGAAAATTAAACCACCCAGTACGAGGCACGGGCATGAATAGCCCGTAATCTTCTTGCTCGTTTAGCAGATTGCCAACTCTATCCTATGGTTGATATTGATATTGGTCAAGTTTCTGTTAATAATGTTTATCAGGACTCCTTCCTCCGTTTTGTGAGCCATGGAAAAGAACTTGCTGTAGAATAGTTTAATTGAAGGTGGCAGATACTCTAATGTTGGCTGTTTCATCAGAATAAAAGTAAATATATGCGCGCGCACACACACACACACACACACACACACACACACACACACACACACACACACACACACACACACACACACACACACACACACACATTATATATATATATATATATATATATATATATATATATATATATATATATATATATATATATATATATATATGTGTGTGTGTGTGTGTGTGTATGGTGCAGAAACTACTGTTTTGAGGCTCCTTACTGGTGATTATGTCATGTTCCAATACAGTGGACAATATATTCTAATTAAATTCCAGCAGTGTTATGCAGACCTGGATCACCAAGGTGTGTGTGTGTGTGTGTTTATTTACCATTTACTACTTCTGACTGCAGAATCGAGCTATTAGCTCTTGGACCCTCGCCTTTCTAACCAATCTATTTTCCTCTATCATCTACTACATATTTTTCTCTCTAACACACACACATACATATACACATCCCCAGGAAGCAGCCCCTAGCAGATGTCTATCTGCCAGGTACCTATTTACTGATAGGTGAACAGATGCAACAAGATGAAAGAAAATCTGCCCATTTCTTTACACCTCCGGCGGGACTCGAACCCGGGCCATTAGGACTACGACCCTTAAGCGCTGTCTACTCAGCCGCGAGGTCCACTCGTGTGTGTGTGTGTGTGTGTGTGTGTGTGTATGTGTATGTATATGTGTATGTGTGTGTTACAATGCACATCTAAATGTATAGCTTAATAATAATTTCTCATCATACACAATTTCCATATATAAATGGGAGCAAAATGAAGCCCTATATCACTTATAACAAAGAAGGAAGCATCGGAGGAAACGTTGCCTCGCCCACGGAAGCCAAACAGTAACTGCTTACTCCATGAATAATGTAGGCCAGCCCATGTGGGGGTGGGTGATGGGGATGGGTGATGGGGATGGGTGATGGGGAGGGGGGCATGGGGAAGGGGTTTTATTGGGCCTCCGTGTCGTCCATTCTGGAGGATTATGGTCGTCTAAAAATGCACGCGCGTTTATGCTTTATGAATTGCCTGGCTGTAAAAGCAAGTCCCTGTTCAATGATATTATGTTGTTCTTAAACAAGAAAAGACTAACGGATCCGTCTTGTGGTTTATGACGCTTGACAGACAGCGAGTCGCTTGTGATGGTGGTGGTCGGGCTGGTAGTGGTGGTGATGGTGGTGGTCGGGCTGGTAGTGGTGGTGATGGTGGTGGTCGGACTGGTAGAGGTGGTGATGGTGGTGGTTGGACTGGTAGTGGTGGTGATGGTGGTGGTTGGGCTGGTAGTGGTGGTGATGGTGGTGGTCGGCTGGTAGTGGTGGTGATGGTGGTGGTCGGGCTGGTAGTGGTGGTGATGGTGGTGGTCGGGCTGGTAGTGGTGGTGATGGTGGTGGTCGGGCTGGTAGTGGTGGTGATGGTGGTGGTCGGGCTGGTAGTGGTGGTGATGGTGGTGGTCGGGCTGGTAGTGGTGGTGATGGTGGTGGTCGGGCTGGTAGTGGTGGTGATGGTGGTGGTTGGGCTGGTAGAGGCGGTGATGGTGGTGGTCGGACTGGTAGAGGCGGTGATGGTGGTGGTCGGGGTTCAGAGTATCACTGCTGTAATCCAACTTCAAGCCATCACTGCTCGCCTAAACAACTGCCGACACCGAAGAATATTTATCGAAAATCAATTCATACTAATACATGGTATCATCATTTTGTGTACAGTTAAGCCTAAGTTAGGTTAGGTGTTTTGGTCTCTGTCGCCAAACAATTATATTCGCCACACCTATGGAAGGGATGTAGAGAAGAAGTGGGATTAAAACACAGGAAGCTCCATGCAAACACACAAACGTAACGGTCCCTTTGATTCCCTTTGTTACAACTTGTAATAAAGTTGTTACGTCTTGTTATAACGTTTTTATGACGTATNGAGAGAGAGAGACTGACTCGCCCCCTTTGACCATTCGTGGAAGGATCTGTTGTGAGGTGTGATTTATCGCTGGTGGCCGATGCTGACACTGAGATCACCCCGATTTTTTTTTATGAGCCGCCGCCATGCCAGAGCCACGATGATCGTCCGCCTGATAATGATCTCCGAAGAGCTTCGATAGCGACGCTCGAATAATGTATATAAAAAAAACAAACACGCCCTTGCTTTCAAATAAGGTTGTGGTGAAATGCTCGCTTATACACCTTGTCCCTACTCCTTTCCTCTCTGGCCTCAGTGTGTGGGTCAGGCCGCTGGAGACCTAATTAATGAGGAAGGTGATGGAGTCTGGCAACACAACTCGAGGCCGACACTCGGCCAGGAGCTGGAACTTGCTCCACCGTGACCCAAAAGCTGACCAGTGATACATAGACACAATTTTTGTGTAGCTCGAGCACCCCTTCGTTGCTCCTACTCTCTTTTAATTCTCCGTGTATCTATATGTTACTCCTATCCCCCTCCCCCGTGTTTCTTTTGCACTCTCTTCCTCCTCTTCTTCCTCCCTCCCATGGCAGAAAACGAAACAAATAGCGTATACAGGTCCTGAGTGATCTCCGAGGGAACGCTATAGACAGAAGGTACAGAAGCGCTCAGACTGCCGTTGGAGGCCTAGGCACCACAGAGAGAGAGAGAAAGAGAGAGAGAGAGAAAAGGAGAATCATCGTTCATATCCACATCTCATCTCTCTCCCTTTGTACACCTCCAACACTCATTATACTAATTTACTTCTCATTAACAATTAAATCATCTGAGATTCGAACTCGGGCCTAAAAAAATCAAGACCTATCCTGCCAACCAAGCCATGAAAAACTACACTATTTCTCGCCTCTCAGTGTATATTATTCTTCCTCCATAAATATTTATATATATATATATATATATATATATATATATATATATATATATATATATATATATATATATATATATATATATATATATATATATATATATATATATATATATATATATGCAATTGACGATCACAAAACACTGATCATTTTATGCGGAAAATCCACAGAGAAAAATGAAAGGAGGTGAACGTTTCGACTCGTTAGAGCCTTTGTCAACACCAGACTGACCAGGTTATAACGAGTCGAAGCGTTCACCTCCTTTCATTTTTCTCTGTGGATTTTCCGCATATATATATATATATATATATATATATATATATATATATATATATATATATATATATATATATATATGATGGCGCCTTTTAATCGTATTTTCTCCCATCCACTTCGTTTCCAGGATCTGGTCTCCAGCATCAGGTTATTTTGCTGAACTAAAATGTTAAGTTTCTCAAGTATTTTCCTTGTAAAATAATTCCGTTGCGGTGTCAGGTAAATATATTAGCTCCTAGAGCCAGTTTTTCCTGTTCCAAGAGTTTAGTTCAGAGTTTCTAGAGCCATCCGTCAGTGTTTTATTTTGTGTTTTTATTGTTTGGCGTCAATGGTTTGCAATTGGTGCTATTGGCTTACCAGACAACTGATACCAGACTACTGTCTGGTATCAGTGGTCACTCATCGTGACTGGTATCAGTGGTGATAGCGTCTGGGATCAGTGGCCATAGTGTGTGGTATCAGTGCTTCTAGTACCTGTACTCGTAGTTTCTCCAACACACGCACAGCAATTTTTTTTGTGTTTTATGATGTTTGGTACTCCTCCCCCCCCTTCCCCTTGAGGGTCTACCATGCTCCCCCCTCCCACATTAACACCAGACGCCGTTTTCTTTATCAGGCGAACTTTTGCGGCGGGTTGAACGTGGGGAGCCAGGCATCTGTAACGGGTGTTAGTGGTCATCCCAGAACTTAAGCTACCTGAACTTTGAGCATCTGTGGAGCTCTGAGATAAGCACAAGGTGCTCTGAGCACCTTGTGCTTATCTAACAGTGCTTACCTAGCAGTGACCAGGGGTAATTAATTAAGTTCTATAGCTCTATATGGCCCACTGTCTGTTGGATACCTGGGGCCAGATTCATGAAGGAGTTGCGCAAGCACTTACGAACGTGTACATCTTTCCTCAATCTTTAACGGCTTTGATTACATTTATTAAACAGTTTACAAACATGAAAACTTGCCAATCAACTGTTGTTATTGTCATAAACAGCCTCCTGGTGATTCGCAGCTCATTAACTGTTTAATAATTGTAAACAAAGCCACCAAAGATGGAGAAAAGATGTACAGGTTCGTAAGTGCTTGCGTAACTGCTTCGTGAATCTGGCCACTGGTCTGTGAATCCAGCAGGTAGTGAGGCTGCACGTCCTTTGAATGCCTTTGAAGTTTAGATTTTTTTTTATTTGCCACTCAATTAATTGTCCTTACCTAGGCGCCTGACAGCTGGGTAGACAGCGCTTCGGATTCGTAGTTCTGAGGTTCCGGGTTCGATCTCAAGATAACCTTGAGTTCTTGAAACGTTCAACTGTTCATTACTCCCAAATAAATAAATAGAATCCTCAGTTCTCAGTTGTTTATTTCTGAATTGTTCACGTATTTATTTCTTTTTTTTTTTAGCAAATTTGCTAATTCATTTTGTCGAGGGACAGGCAGCCAGTGTATATGTTATTCCAATAAACGTACGACTTATTTCCGGAGCCAAAGAGGACTTGACAAATCCTCTAAGACAAGAATTGTTTAGAACTGCAAGAATTGCTTGACTACCTGTGTTGTAGTGAATACATTGGTCTGCGGGCCGCTCTAATACTCTTGGACCAAGCCTTCACAAGTCCACAAGTCAAGCCTGACAACAACTCGGGCTTCGGGAGTAGTAGAAAACTTCCCAGAACGCACTCCAGGCTATCTATTAACAACTAGGGTGAACAGAGTCACCAGTTGTGAGGTAGGCTGTAAAACAAGCTACAGAATCGCTGCGCAGAGACTCAGTAGATCATAATAGATTACGTGGTGTCATAATCGAGATTACAATTTTTAATGCGAATACGTTCTTAGTTATTTCTCCTGGCGTCTTGGGCGGGAGGAACATTTGGGCTCGGCACGACACATGAAGATGAGATTACAAATAATGCAAATTATCCTGCACTTTGACTTTATCTTCTTCGCAATATAGCTATAGTTTCTTAATGCTTTCTCCTGATAATTCCCTTTCCTTACCTTTCTCTCGGTAATTACATTACCATATCTTTCTTCTGATAATTTCCCTATTTTGCTTTCTGGTTGATAATTAAATTACCTTTCTCCTCATAATAACCTTTTATTTACTTTCTCCTGATGTCAGACTTTCCTCCTTAGCACCGTGCTTGTCTTAGACTTTCGTCTATAACACAATGCTTATCTAAGACTTCCGTCCTTTGCACCGTTTATAACTAAGGTTTTATTCCTTAGCACCGCACTTTCTTCTTTCTGGAGTATCAAATTTTAAGTGTATTGATATCATGTATGGAAGGACAGCATGGAAAATATTCCTATGCTTGACTTTGATTTGTGAAAATATTGAATTATTAATATGTACCTGATGATCCGATGATTCGAAAGTTGTTGAAGTTTTCCCCTCATGAACAGGCTCAAGTGGCACTCCAGGGGAGGCCTAAGGACACTTGGAGAACCTAAGAAGGTTCGAATCCTTTCACAGGGCTGGGGTCCTATGTGTTTACTTATGACTCGTGAGTTTATTAAAGTGTAAAGTAAAAGTTTTTATTTATTTGGGATAATATATATATATATATATATAATTATATATATATATATATATATATATATATATATATATATATATATATTTGTGCGTGTGTGTGTGTGTGAGTATGTACTCACCAAGTTGTGCTTGCGGGGGTTGAGCTCTGGCTCTTTGGTCCAGCCTCTCAACTGTCAATCAACTGATGTATAGATTCCTGAGCCTACTGGGGTCTATCAAATCTACATTTGATACTGTGTATGGAGTCGGCCTCCACTACATCACTGCCTAATGCATTCCATTTGTTAACTACTGTGACACTGAAAAAAGAATAACGTCTCTGTGGCTTATTTGGGTACTAAGTTTCCACCTGTGTCCTCCTGTTCGTGTTCCACCCATTGCTAAAGTGTTTGTCTTTGTCCACCCAGTCAATTTCCCTGAGTATTTTGTAGGTGGTTATCATGTCTCCCCTGTGTGAGTGTGAGAGAGAGTGTATGTGTGCACGTATGGGTGTGATTGTTAGTGTAGTATTAGATAATTCGCTTATACTAATCGGTCAAAGAGTAACATCGTTTCTTTTGGGTTCTTTGTTCAATTTCCAATAATCCAAGTGATTGGACACCGTTCCCTTACACCCCCCTTCATAGCCCAGCTTCCTGTCTTCATATTCCTTCATAGTTCTACTTAGTTGCACTTGCTAAGTGCTTTTTCCACACAATCATCACACCTTAATGAAATATTCGTTCTCTTAAACATCGAAAGTGATCCAACTTCCAACAGATATTGAACAGTCTTTCACCTCAGGCTCCGCCATTGCCAGAGTCAGCTGTGGCGTAGAGGCCTCTTTTCAACCTTCAGAGTTACTAAATGCTCGAAGGTGCTTATTCTCACCTCGTCTAGATTAAGTGCCCGCCAGTCAGACCACCTCTAGTGGCACTGTCTGGATTTAATTCCGCTCTTATGATGCAACTGAATAACTTGACAGATTCGGTTAGAAATTTCAACTCGAGATTGCTACAGCTTCTTGCAAATTCAGAGTGAGATGTTCAATGCAACGAGTGGCGTGATGTGAGCAAAGGACGCGCCAAGAGGCTCGTTTATTGACAAGCGAATAGCAAATGAAAAGCTTCATAATTCCTTCTGGTCTCTCGGCGGACATTCTAATGGCCAATATCCCAAGCGGCCGAACGCCTCCTCACTCTTCACACGGAATAGCCGAGGGCCAATCACCATAAAGCTTTTAAGTTTCCTTACACGTGTNTTAACATCTTTATTGACAAAATCATTGCAATTTTGCCTAATCTAAGGATTTCGATTAAGTCATATTAAAGTGAGGATAATGCTTGGTATTCACTGTCACGCAGGACAGAGGGTCATACACAAGACAATAAGTTTAAATGTAGGCGGAAGCACATAGATATCATGGGTTACATCACTTTACTCAACAGAAAACAGACCGTAACAAATCACGTGAATGGTGTACAAGGTTAACCTAGTTGTTTGCGTCACTTGGCTGTCTGCGCAGACAACGATCCCCAAGACGATCACGACACTCCACCTAGCTCAGTCCTCCACGAAGACTGCCCAACCAGCTCAATTTCGGACCATTAGGAAGCGTTACACCCGTGCCGGAAGTATTTTAGTCATGAAGGGCGCTGAGGACAGGTTGCATCACCCAGGAAACCGGCTACTCCAGGTTTACTATTCCCATGACCCGATTCCTGGGACTCATGTGAACCCCCCCCCCCTCACCTTAGGTCTATAAGACCTTGATACACCCTAAATTACACTTAATGTGTCACAGACAAGTGTAACTCATCGTCTCGGTACCTTTATTCTATCTAATGTGCCTTTAATTCTGTCCGTTCTTTTCTAGTCTCTTCGAACATTATAAATGAACTGACTTATCCGACTGACTTTTTTGATTAATTAATAACCAATATGATAAGAACGGAGTTAATTATGTAACACTTGCCCAGAATTACAATAAGTCTAGTAAAGTATAAAGTTCCAGAATCTGACATTATACGGACCATCGCCAGAGTTTCCTCTGGCCTCATCCTGGCCAGGCATAGTTCACCGTCACGTGGGTCCCAACATCCTGGCCAGGCATAGTCACCGTCACGTGGGTCCCAACATCCCGGCCAGGCACAGTTCACCATCTCGCGGCTCCCAACATCCTGGCCGGGCACAGTTCACCATCTCGCGGATCCCAACATCCTGGCCAGGCACAGTTCACCATCTCGCTGCTCCCAACATCCTGGCCAGGCACAGTTCACCATCTCGCGGCTCCCAACATCCTGGCCGGGCACAGTTCACCATCTCGCGGATCCCAACATCCTGGCCAGGCACAGTTCACCATCTCGCTGCTCCCAACATCCTGGCCAGGCACAGTTCACCATCTCGCGGGCCCAACATCCTGGCCAGGCACAGTTCACCATCTCGCGGGTCCCAACATCCTGGCCAGGCACAGTTCATCATCTCGCGGGCCCAACATCCTGGCCAGGCACAGTTCACCTTCTCGTGGGCCCCAATATCCGGCCAGGCACAGTTCACCATCTCGTGGGCCCAACATCCTGGCCAGGCACAGTTCACCATCTCGCGGGTCCCAACATCCTGGCCAGGCACAGTTCACCATCTCGCGGGCCCCAACATCCTGGCCAGGCACAGTTCACCATCTCGTGGGCCCCAACATCCTGGCCAGGCACAGTTCACCATCTCGTGGGCCCCAACATCCTGGCCAGGCACAGTTCACCATCTCGCGGGCCCCAACACTGGCCAGGCACAGTTCACCATCTCGTGGGCCCCAACATGGTACTTGTCTACTGCACACATGACCAGCCGGAGCCTCGCAGCACTGTGACGGTCTCGCGGAGTCTTCGCATATTGTGGAGAACTGTGTACAAGGCCTGCTGTCTTGGTCACAGTTCTCCACAACAGTAATTATATCACGGCCGAAAATTATGAACATCTCCCACACTCTGGGTTCACTAGATTTCAAAACTAAAGTACGGAAATGAAAATGAACGTACCTTAACAAATGGTGCATTTGTCCTCGACGAGCTAAAAATCACCTACCTGAAATAAAAAAATTTATTTATATATAAATGTGAAATGATTTTCAATCCTTAATCAATAAAGATATAACACGCAAATACCATATGAATAATCCTATTTCAGTCATCTATATTTATAAGAGAGAATGTTTATCCGCCTGTCTAAAGTTTTAGGTCAGATGCCTGGGGCTAACCTCACCAAACTTTGCAGGGGGAATGGTCTGCGAACTGACATAGGCTGGTCGGAAACTTCCCTCTAGTTTCCCTGCAATACGACCCGCCAATTGTTTAACAACCAGGTACCCAATCACTACTGGGTGAATAGAGGTTTACATTTAAGGATTGGGGCCTCGTCAATCCTCCCCGGCCAGGATACGAACCTAAGCCAAATCGCTTGCGAAGCGCGGGGCAAATGTATTACTACTTTGCAATGGGGACTCTCCACTCTCTCCCTCCCCCCCCCTTACTTCAACCCTTTTCCCTTTGTCCTATCTTCCCTTCCCAATTTCCTCCCCTTTATTTATTATTTATAATTCTTTTATAATTCTCTCACTCTCCCTTGCCACGACGATTAGTCATTCTTCCCTTTTATAAAATATAATATTATGGAGAAATGAAACTAATTTCAGTGTTTTAAAAAAATAATTTTTCTAATGACGAAAAAAATGTTCGGACATCTGAACTAATATTTCTCGTTTAACCAGAATTGAATCCACGAAAATCGAGTGGGGGGGGGGGTGAATAATTATTAATATTCGTAAATTATTTAACTTAAACCTACCCAGATCGGCCTATGTTAGTCCCTTACCCTTCGACCATTTCCCCTACAATATTGGGTATTACTAGCCCCCCCCAAGCGTCTAGCTTCTAACTTTGAACAGACATTCTATTTTATATTATATAATATATGCATAGAGGAGCGTAGATGAAGAAGGTATTTGGAGGGGTGGAGGTATGGCTTACCTGAGAGTGAAGGACGAGGACGCTATTTTACATCGTGCTGTGAGGTCACACAGGGAAGGGGGGGGCGGGCCAAGTGGCTGTCCCAACATTTGTGATTTTTTAAAACGTTTGAAACACTTAACACAAGACAAGAAACACTAGACGAACGTCTGCTCAACATTACGTCAAGTATGTCATTTGTTCACAGCACTAAAAGTCTTTCTTCAACTTGTATTTCCTGCACAATGCACTATCAAGACCTTTCTAAACAAGGTACGAATATCGGCGCCCGTTGAAGCACCATTAGAATTCGTCAACAATGTCGGCAATATTGCAACATTCCGTCTCTGTAACTCACCGTGATCGAACACACGAGTCTTTTATCCGGAAGGAAGCGGTGAATATTTTCTCAGTTACATTATATATATTAAGGTCACACACTCGTCACAACACAACAACCACAAATAACAGTCAACCAGTTAATGATCTGACCCACGAAGGTATAGAGTCCAGAACGTCTTCGTTTTGAGTTACGAATAAAACTGCTCATAAACCCATTCGAAGCCAGGTGGTGTTTCATTACAGCTCACCTTCAGAACACCCGAAAAATTGTCCGAATGCCTCTCTCACTTCTCGCCGACGTGTACTTATCTAAGTGCTACACTCTCGTACTTTGAATGTAAATAATTCAACCAGTTTTCATTAATATCGACTAAATGCTCGTTAATCAACCCTTCGGCTGCTACTTATAAATGAAAAACAATTTATACACGAGTCAACAGATGGCGTTCGAACACTTCTCAAGAGGATTGCCTCGCTGACGATCTCTGTTTGATTTTCAACTCTACAAATACTTCACTCACATACAACAGATACAAATAATTTCGAACAAAACTTATACACCTAATGTAACCTAGGTCTAAATATGAACAATACGCTAATATATAACAGTATATTGAGGTATATTGAAGAAATTTCATATTTCTGAATGAACAGTCATTAGAGTTATTCGGCGCGTATTTTTGGGTCACCTGAAGCTTGGAGCAGCGTGGTCGACAATGGCTTAGCTGGTATTCGTTAATCTAGCCAATTAGATTAACAAGAATTTGGCCGATCTAAGGAACGCGTTCGTCTGTTTTAACGAGCTGTGTAACCCGGAACGAAATTTTGATCACGTATAAATGGATATTAGTTTACATTTTAAATGAAATTTTATTTACGTCAACAAAATATATAAATGTTCAAAATAAGGCAAGTAAAATTCAAGGATAAATATTTATGAGATATTCTAACGTTAATAGCAATAGGTAATAAGAAATCTTATTACCTATAGTGATAGGGGAGGGGGAGGAGTGAGGTCCCAGAGGGGGGAAGTGAGGACCCAGGAGGGGGGAGGGGGGGGGGAGAGAGGACGAAGAGGGTGTCTACAAACAAACACAAATACTGTTTGTGAGATGATAATAGCGGAGGGGATGGGAGCGGGGCGCGACAGACAACCTGTTCACATGGCATATAATTAAGAATAGTATTATACTCACAAGCAACGTATTGGAAGTGTTTACAAGTGTATCTGAGTTATCTCGCCACTCCGAGGTGTATCGTCACACTGGCCTCAGGTTGGCCTAACTTTGTGGTTAAAATTTCGTACTTATATTTTTAATGTAAACGAATACTTACTGAAATGTTATCTAGATTTTAAGCCATGTGTTTATTGAGCATCTTTCAACAATTCTCATACCTTCTCTAAACCATTTCAAACCCCCTCCCCACCTTCCCTAAAAAAACTAATTCTCCCTACCCTTACTTTACCTTGAGGTTACTTTGAGGTGTTTTCGAGGCTTAGCGTCCCCGCGGCCCGGTCCTCGACCAGGCCTCCTCGTTGCTGGACTAGTCAACCCATTCTCATACCATTTTCCTGTGTCCTCAGGAATGGTATTAGGAGAGGTGACATTTTGATGATTTTGATACTTTAGCCACGTTATTGTGACTCATCGCCTGCACGAGGTGACATTAATATTGAACGTACATTAATATAGAATAGAACGAATGGTTTATTTCGAGTGAGAATGATCTAGGTCACAAACACAAATGGTTTACTAATTAGGCAAAATTTGTTATACTGCCCCCATTGTTTTACTGCCTCAGAATATTCAATAGTTTCAAAATAATAGCGACTATTGTTTTCAGATATTTCTTTGTGTGTTTGAATTAGCTTTGTGTTATTCGTCCAATAGCTTTTTTAATATTTATTACCTTGCATTTCTGAACATTTAAATTGTGATACCATTTGTAATTAAATATGATGTTCGTCTATGTCTGTTTGTGATCTCTAACTCTTTGGTTAAGTAGTAAATGCTTGGTGTCATTAACGAGTTTTCAGTGATCATGACACAATAGCCATCAGTACTACCATCAACACGATACCATGACCCCCATCAACACTATACTACCACCCCATCAACTACCATCACAGCCACCACCGATCACTAATCCTATTCTCTTTATCCTCACACTCGCTACCTAATTCTCTCAACCCTACTACCTCCCTCATTACTTCCACCTCCATCTCCACCGTTACTAAAATCCAACACCATCATCACATCCACAACTATTGCCCCTCACCATCATCACATCACAACTATTGCCCCTCACCATCAACCCCGCCAATATCACCACCACCACTACTGCCATCACGAACACTACCATAAACATCCTCCCTACCACTGCAACCACCACCACCATTATCATCATCACTTCCACCACAATTACCACCATCGCACCACTATCATTACAAACACCTCCATAGCCACCATCACTACCACCACCTCCCCCACCATCGCCGCCACTACCACCATCCCCACCATTCTCAGACATGTTCAACAAGTGGATGATGTTGACCTGATTGTATTCAACACTCGTACCTGTCACCACAAGGTGGGTGGCTATTTTTTGTCGCCTGGAGTCGGTTGATGTCCTCAATTACTCACACTCTCATTAATACTCATAATCTAATACGCTTCAGCTGCCTCGACTACCACAGGAGTACTGGGGGTTGAGATCTAACTGAAATACGGTACCAGGCTCGAAAGTTCGATTTAAAATAGGGACATTTAGAAATGTGATCCTTACCTGTAAACTTTGGAAATTGGTCATCATAAGGCGACCTTTCCGATTAAACTTAGGCATTTGACCTCAAAAGGGCGACCTCTATGAGAAAAATATGGAATCTGACCTCTATTTGGCGACTTACGAACCTGAAAGGTCAGATTCACGAAGCAGTTACTCAAGCACTTACGAACCTGTACATCTTTCCTTAATCTTTGACGGCTTTGGTTACATTTATTAAACAGTTTACAAGCATGAAAATTTCCCAATCAACTGTTGTCATTGTTATAAACAGACTCCTGGTGCTTCGGAGCTCATTAACTGTTTAATAGTTGTAAACAAAGCCGCCATAGATTGAGAAAAGATAGAAAGGTTCGTAAGTACTTGCGTAACTGCTTCGTGAATCTGGCCTCTGATTTCGAATACCCGACGTAAATAAGAAGGTTTAAGAGGTTAACTCTGAAAACTAACCTGGAGCGGTGCCCTTACAGGACTGACCCGGTGAGGTGACCCCACTCCCAGGACTGCAGAAAAGGCGGGTCCCTTCACCTTCATGACCGTGGCAGTGTAAAATGGTGGGCGTGAGAGGAGAGGGTTTTTGGTCAGATTATGTCGTGAAACATCAGGTATCCAGGTACCAGTCCACCCGCCTTTACTCTCTCTCTCTCTCTCTCTCTCTCTCTCTCTCTCTCTCTCTCTCTCTCTCTCTCTCTCTCTCTCTCTCTCTCTACTTTTTCTATACCTCTCCCTTTACCTATACAGATAAATGTCTTATCTGTGTAGAGAGGATATGTTGAGCACTGGGTTGATTCTTGAATATTTCAGTGAGTTAGACCTCTAGTCTTCATTGTTTTGTGAGTGTGTGCGTTTGAATAAAGAGCAGAGAAAGAGAGAGGGTGAGAGACAAAGACAGACAATCAAACAAACAAACAGACAGACAGACAGACAGACAGACAGACAGACAGACAGACAGACAGACAGACAGACAGACAGACAGACAGACAGACAGACTCAAATAATAGTTTTAAATAAAAAACAAAACTCAATCATTTGTCCACCTTCTTATGGAATATGTAATTCAACACCCTACCACACCTTACCCCGGGTTTGATGACTATTCTTTAACCTTAAGTTATGAACATTAGGAGACAACTGCTGCCCGAAGGCTCATCAATCACCAACTTGCAGCAATATCTCTCTGGGAGAATTGACAGAGTTGAGAGAATTTAGAGAATTATTTTTGTCTGGGGGGAGAAAACCATAGCGTTGATCACCGGACCTCGTCATTCAACGATGTGGACTGGTGTATGAGGAACAACTGAAGGCACTCAGGACTCAACGATAAATTGGATGTCCTGTGTCATGAATCTCGAAGGACTTACGAATCCACTTACGACAGCTGTACCTCTTACCTCCATCATGGTAGCTTAGTCTCTATTTATTATACCGTTTGCGAACTCGGTAGTGTTGACAGGTCGTCCATTGGAATAAATATTCTTGGGTTGAGAACGACCTCGTAATGCTTGGAAGTTCGTAAACTGCTTAGTAAATACAGACTACCATGACTGAGATAAGAAGTACAGATCTGAATATGAAAATATTTGATTTATCTTAGCTCAGGGAGGAGCCGGTCGGCCGAGCGGACAGCACGCTGGACTTGCGATCCTGTGGTCCTGGGTTCGATCTCAGGCGCTGGCGAGAAACAATGGGCAGAGTTTCTCTCACCATATGCCCCTGCTACCTAGCAGTAAAATAGGTACCTGGGTGTTAGTAAACTGTCACGGGCTGCTTCCTGGGGGTGGAGGCCTGGTCGAGGACCGGGCCACGGGGACACTAAAAAAGCCCCGAAATCATCTCAAGATAACCTCAAGATAAGGGACGGAGAGTTGTTATGGTGAGGTTTTAAAGAACCAAGTGCGGACTCTCTCAGACTCTCTCATAGTTGCTCGACAATACATACTGAAAAAATTTATTCGAACGGAAAATTTCTACTTGTCATCAGGCTAGGCTCGTTAAAGCAGCTGCAGACCCACCCCAAAACGTTTTCATCCATTTAACGAATTGTGTATTAAAGTTATTTATTTCTCATACATTAATTAATATCATTATATAATAGATTTCGATTGTATTATTAGGCATAGGTTAAGTTAGACTAGATGTTTAGGCTCTATTGACATTTATTTGCGTTTGGGGAATTCGGGTGAAGCATTTATGGGGTTGCGATTCGAACATAGGTAGTCACTGAAGCACTGTTCGATAAATGTTCGAACGTCATTAGTTGTGAGTCGTGTATAAACTGTTTTTCAATCATAAAGAGGGAGGGATTGGCAACTGGATTAACAATCATTTGGCAGTTGTTAATGAGGACAAGTAGACAAATTCATAATCACCTTGAGTATGGTTCCCACTCAATTAAAGAGAAGAGCCAGACCATTGGAAATACAATTTATATGTGAACTACGTCAAGTAAACAGCCTTTTAAATCATGTTATTTCATGACCATATATATATATATATATATATATATATATATATATATATATATATATATATATATACATACATATACATATTTTCACTTTGCAGTTGGTATTAATGTAATAGGTGTTTGCATTATTGTAATTTGTCATTATATATTCATGATATATATATTGAATTTATCTTACTCGAGACGAGCGGTTCTAAATAATATTTTGATGTAATTTGAATTGTAATAAATGTTAAGGTGTGACACCGTGAAGAGTCTGATATCTCTTTATCTCTCTTTTCTTATATCTATATCTATTTACATCAATGCATTTATATATTTAGTTTATATATCTTAATCTATCTATAGATTACCTTTTTCTTATATCTTCAGAGGCTAATAAAGAGAAGGTAATTTATAGACAGATTAAGATATCTATCTTTTCTGGGATAAGATGGATACCTTATGCAGTTTTCTACAGTTTATTATTTTGCAATTTATTGCAGTTTAATACCTGCAATTACTGTTAGCATTACTTTCATTATTATTTAATTATTATTACAATTGTTATTATTATTATTAGTTGTAGTAGTAGTACTGCAGTAGAAGTAATAATAGTAGTTGTGGTAGTATTAGTAGAAGTAAAAGTGGTGGTTGTAGTAGTTTTAGAAGTAGTTGCTGTTGTTATTTC
>WNGS01052365.1:6232451-6246670 GCA_020271785.1 Procambarus virginalis
ACGTACACCATCACTCACGCATGTCCCAACAAATATCACACACACACACACACGTATATACACACAAACACATAGATATATACATACACCATGTCCAGTTAGCCGGGTGGATCACGCATGCGCACTGGGGTGTGCGTCACCTGTCACCACCTACACAGAGAAACTCACCTGACCCTAAAAGGGCCCCAAGTCTTTGGTAGGTGGCATCTATTGTTCGCTCTCTCTGTCACAGTCCTCGATTAGTTTCTGTCACCCACAAGATCGGCTGACGTCGCCTGGGGTTGACGGGGGTGTGGGGAGACGGGGGTGTGGGGGAGCGGGGAAATGATAGGGTGGGAGGGGGATGGAGAGGAGGGAATGGGTGTGATTTGAATGGGAAGAATGATCCATGGCAGCTTTGAGTGCTTGTATTCACCTAGTTGTGCTTGCGGGGGTTGAGCTTTGGTCTTCCGGCCCGCCTCTCAACTGTTGCTAACTACTATTTCTTTTTCACACACACACCCAGGAAGCAGCTCCGCAACAGCTGTCTAACTCCCAGGTACCTATTTACTGCCAGGCAACAGGGGCATTCAGGGTGAAAGAAACTTTGCCCATTTGTTTCTGCCTGGTCCCGGAATCGCACCCGGACCACAGAATTACGAGCACTGCGCGCTGTCCACTCAGCTACCAGACCCTTCAGCTACCAGACCCTTGTGTGTGTGTGTGTGTGTGTGTGTGTGTGTGTGTGTGTGTGTGTGTGTGTGTGTGTGTGTGTGTGTGTGTGTGTGCGTGTGCGTGTGTGTGTACACGCATAAGTGTACTCTCCAACTTATTCCCATGAGAAACTAAAATGTACAAAAACAGATTTAACGAGAAAACGAGTACCTAAAGGATAATATATGTGATGACTAAAAAGATATCTTGCTAGTAGAACCCAAGCTCACTTTGGCCTCCAGATTCTTCCCTAGATCGG
Source organism: Procambarus virginalis (assembly GCA_020271785.1). Lineage (NCBI taxonomy): Eukaryota > Metazoa > Arthropoda > Malacostraca > Decapoda > Cambaridae > Procambarus > Procambarus virginalis. Next base: position 6,233,404 of record WNGS01052365.1, read on the forward strand.
ACAGGCGACTTGAACGCTCGGAATGAAATTTTAAAATCTGATATGCTTGGATATTAAAGATCTCAAAAATATAATTGTCTCGACTATCCGGACAAGCTGTATGACCACCAGATTCACCCAGCAAAGGGCTGCCTGATCACCCACTCATTTTGCAGTCGCTGAGTAATCACCTGATTCACCAAGCAGTCGCCGTGTGACTTGATTCACTGATCAACTATGCTGAATGACTATATGATTCACTTAGCAATGGAATGTCTAACCATTTGTAACCTCCTGACTCATCAGGTAATGGGTAAAATGACCAACTGTTTCACTTGGAAATGTTATAGGTTAACACCTAATTCACCTAGTAATGGCCTGTGTTACTACCTGAATTACCTAGGAATACACACACAAGCAAAGTAATATGGGTTTTAAAATTTATTTTTGAGGGTCTGCTATTTGAAAACTGCAGATTTTTCAGTTATTGCAAATTTTCTAGGCGTTCTTGAAAAGTACCCAAGTAGTAAATATCTTCTAGGTTGTAATTATCAATCATTCCACCCAGGAACTCGTCTTAGAAGCAAGTGTACCTAAGTGTTGTGTGAGTGAACCGCGTCTGCGGACCATTTCCTTCGACGATTTCCTAGAGTTAATCTCAGACACATACTCATAGGAAAAATATTCTACACATTTATGACTCCCTAAAAATTATTAATTCTCCCGACATTAACAAGTTGCTGTTGTCACAGAAATACTCAAATGAGGTCCCCCTGTGCAGTCCATAGGGCTCCATGACGCACCTTGTGCTGCCCCAGCTTGCGGGGCATCCCAAGGTAGCCCGGGCCACTACAGAGCAGCACAGGGCACTACAAGGTAGCCCGCTGCAATACAAGGTAGCCCGGGGCACTACAAGGCAGCCCGGGACACTACAAGGTAGCCCGGGGCACTACAAGGTAGCCTGGGGCACTACAGAGCAGCACGGGACACTACAAGGTAACACGGGGCACTACAAGGTAACACGGGGCACCCAAAGACTGCACAGGGCATCGCAAGGCACCACGGAAAACGGCGCTGACAGTCTAATTACAGAGACCCACTACCGGTGATGCTATCACGGCCGGTGGGTCACGAGGCCAGCACGCGCCGTCCTCCCCATCCTCCCGAGGGTGTGAGGGCGGGACGGGCTTACGACGTTGGGATTAAGGATAGGGAGTGGGTAGAGCGGACTAGGAGGCACGGAAATATAGATGGGAAATGAGAGATAGAGAGGGACCAGATGACAAGGAAGAGGAGTGACGGGCACTGGAAGAGGGATAGGATAGTCAGAGGTGGATACGAGGAGAGACAAGGGAGGGAGGAACGATTAGTACCTTTACCAGCGACAGAGTTAACTACCGTCAATGAGAAAATCGTAAATTAAAATTTTGTGAATTCAAGCACTCAACTGGGTATGGGGACATGAATCTTACTTTCTTTTCTGGCTCAGGGGCCGCGAATCATCATATTCATCAAAATCACCAGATTCGGGTCCTTCGAATCATCGCACCTACCTGCCTTAGAAGCTACTAGTCACTATACTTATTTGGCTCAGGAGTCATGAATCATCATCGTTATTTGTTACAAGAGCCTCTAATCGTCGTAGTTGCTTGGCTCAGGAACCACGAATCCTTCTACTTTCCTGATTCAGGAGCCACGAATCATCCCATTTACCTGACTTAGAAGTGAATCATCCTACTTACCTGGCTCATAAGCCACGAATCATCATATACCTGAAGTGGGTTCCCAGTGTTCTGCTACTTGAAAGAATTCAATAACAAATGTTACTGCTAGAAGCGGTCCACTACAACCACATTGGTCCGGCACTTACTGCACGAATTTGTCTGTTTAACGAACACGTCCATTTATGTTGCGGCAAAATTTGTTAATAGTTGTTGAGAGGATTCTGAATAGCCTTGGACCTCTGATATTCATACATAATGTTCTCTGTACCTCTGACACCTTCACAAGAACTCTCTTCGCATTTCTTACCATTTTCGTTCGCTCCAGTATGTGGTTATTTTGTTGTGCTTATTTGTGACCTGACTTTCCATATCTTCCATGAATGTATTACACATCTCTCGTCTAATTTCTAAAGAATACATTTGGAGAGGTTTGGGACAATCCCAATTATATAGGTGTTTTTCTGTGTCTATATAAGTCGTACATGTTATTTCATTTTCCTCTCTTTTACAAATATCACCTGTTGTGAAAGTAGTAGCGAGTACCGAGCAGTACTCGAGGGGGACAAAAAGCAAGCGTTTTGTATTAATAGTAAGAAAATTTTGGTGGAATCCCTGGATTTGAAAGTTCTCATAATTCACCCTATAATTTTCTTCGTTGATGCTGTTTCCATTATTATACTCACGAAATATTAGGTCGTCTGACACATTATCCTTTACTGTCGGTTTCTCCTATGAGGAGATCTAATTGTCACGCACCTTGGATTTTAACTAAGATCTTAATTTTTACCTTAAGTATCTAAAATTAACCACATGTAAAGAAAAAAATCCTGTTATTTTCTGTTGACATAATAATATCAGTTCTGATTTCTATATCTTTCATAGAAAAAAAAAGAAAAAACTCCGGACAAGACGAAAAATAAAAATCACACATTTACCTTAACATATTAATCTTTCACTCATTAGAAGTAATATCAAAACGATGTTGACCAGACCACACACTAGAAGTTGAAGGGACGACGACGTTTCGGTCCGTCTTGGACCATTCTCAAGTCGCTTGTGATGAGGAGGTAGAGAACGGGTAATAAAACCCGTTCTTTATTTTATTACCCTGTCTCTACCTCCTCATCACAAGCGACTTGAGAATGGTCCAGGACGGACCGAAACGTCGTCGTCCCTTCAACTTCTAGTGTGTGGTCTGGTCAACATACTTCAGCCACGTTATTGTGACTCATCGCCTGAATATCAAAACGAATTCAAAATAAGACAAATCTTCGAGGTCATGTGTATGTGTGGTTCGTGAGAACCTTGGGCGTGGGCGTGCTACGTGAGGCTCCAGCATCCAACACGTGATCAAGCTCCCAAGGGATGGAGCCGCCCCCGTAACCCCTCTCATTATGCACCTCCACGGCCGCGTGAACTTCCCCTTCGTTGCACTTTTGTTTGCTTCGGCTTCCCCTTTGAGCAGTTGTTGAGCCGGAGAAAATAGAAAACGAGAATAATGGCGCCAGTGTCTTTGAGCTGTGATTCTTAATTGGTGATGCATGTAATGTGGCTCGCTAGCAAAGGGGTAGGAAGAGGGGCGGGAACCCGTCCAACCCCCTATTGTTGTGCTTAACTTAAAAGATAATTTATCAGCGATTATCCCACGCCCAACTCTCGGGGAGATTATTGACAAATTGGGGTCCGATTTAAGGAGCTTTATGCTGGGCAGATTACGCTCGCCAAATACGCATAATATCAGCATGTCAACAAAGCGACATGCGGTAACCCAAGGAGTTAGCGGGAGATGGACAGAGATTCTCGTCTTGGGGCATTTGAAAAGAATAAAACTGTCCATACCTCTTATTTTGGGGGATTGTATGAAAAAAATATGTGCAGGAATTAACCAATAGGTAAGATAATAATTTCTATTTCTAAGAATTCGAAAATTTTATTTATAAGACTATGGCTCATAGACTATTGTACTGTATTGTCATAGTCTATCTCATAATGTATTGAAGAGACTAGTTGAACAATGTTGTTGAAGGGTATCGAGGGGATTTTCTCATTGACACATCATATCATTGTGATTAATAATAGAGTTCTTAAACAGAGAGTAGTGTATGTTGACATGTGTGAAGTTACGGCGGTGGAAACGAGAAGGAAATTATGTTTGTGTGAGATAATGGTGAAGTGGTCGATTAGTTTATATACCTAAAATGTATGAACGGTAAGAAAATAAATTCGTTCAATCGGAGATAAAGAGCCAGGGAAGGCAAGAAGCAGATGAAACGAAAGACTTGATTAGAAAAACCAAGTAAGCAATAGGTGTAGGTAGAAGTCCGAAGGGCATTGTCTCCACTGCCTCGTTTCTGACCAGGGTGCGATCATAGTAAACAAAAAATGAGCAGTAGAAATAGGAAATCATAGACGTATATGTTGTGCTTGGAAGATAAAATACACTGCGGTAATCTGCGTGATCAAGGCAAACGAACCCAGAAGGTTTTGGCCATGTTGGACGAATTTATGATATCAGACTAGTACAGAGAGTGTGCATTCGTGGACACTTGAGGTCTGGAGGAGAGGAATTCCGGTATGAAGGTGTCCAAGAAAACAGGGAGTAAATGTGTCAGGAAGCGTGGAGTGCCTTAGGAAGCCGACGGTTATCTTGAGATAATTTCGGGGCTTAGTGTCCCCGCGGCCCGGTCCTCGACCAGGCCTCCACCCCAGAAAGCAGCCCGTAGCAGCTGTCTAACTCCAAGGTACCTATTTACTGCTAAGTAACAGGGGCATCAGGATGAAAGAAACATTTTGCCCATTTGTCTCCTCCACTGAGGATCGAACCCGGAACCTCAGGACTACGAATCCGAAGCGTTGTCCACCCAGCTGTCAGACGGTGACTGAAAGCAAAACGAACGATATGGTAAAGGGACAAATCCGGATGGAAGGAATATGTAAGGAGAGAATAACTATTGTTGATTGTACTGTACATGATAATTCGTGAGAAGCACTGTACGTCTGGTCATATGAATTAATGGTGGTGCTCTCGACGAGTCTTGGAGTGCCAGAGTGTTTGTTTACCCGTGAATGATAGAATGAATGGTTAAGAAATATGTTTTTTATATCTATAATATTCTCCTCTTGTCTTGTATAATAGTCTCCTTCTCCTCCCCCGAGGCCTGGTCGACGACCGGGCCGCGGGGATGCTAAGCACCTCAAGGTAACCTCAAGGTAACCTCCTTTTTATTTTCCTTTGGGTTGATTCGATCCCATGCAAGTGGTAAACGAAAGAATTATAATGTAAAAGGATTTACCCATATTCTCTAACGCGATAAACACTTAAAACAGCAATCATACAAACATGTGAATTAACGCACACGCAAACTAAAAAAAAAAAAACACTCTGCAATTACACAAATTCACAAATGCACAAACTCAAGAATGCGCCTCATAACACACAGAAGACTTGTAAGCATGCGAACACGCAGCAATCACAGTCAAACAAATCCCCCCCAAAAAATATTAAACAAATCAATATTAAAATATTCTTGAGCCTCTATAACTTTTGAACGTACAAATAAATAATTCACTAAGGGGTGACAAATCTCCATTATTCTGATACGGTAATGTAAACTATACACTGAAGAAAGCAAAAAAGTAATTGAAGATTAAACGCCAATTACATAGGATACAATCATTTAGATTTTCCGCTCTGTTGACAGTGAGATCAAGCGTCGTGTGTGCCGGTGGGTGGTGTGAGGGGTGAGGGAGCGGACATGAGGGGGGAAGAGGAGTGCGTGTGAGGGGGGGGGACGGAAAGAGTCAAAAAGAGGGGAAAGAGAATACGAGACTTGAGGTAAGGGGCGTGAGTAAACATTGTGAGGGAAAAGCGTGAGGAGCGTGGTGGTGGGGAGGTGGGTCAAGAGGAGAGAATATATGAGGTTATCTTGAGATCTTGAGGTTATCTTGAGATGATTTTGGGGCTTAAGTGTTCCCGCGGCCCGGTCCTCGGCCAGGCCTCCACCCCTAGGAAGCAGCCCGTGACAGCTGACTAACACCCAGGTACCTATTTTACTGCTAGGTAACAGAGGCATAGGGTGAAAGAAACTCTGCCCATTGTTTCTCGCCGGCGCCTGGGATCGAACCCAGGACCACAGGATCACAAGTCCAGCGTGCTGTCCGCTCGGCCGACCGGCTCCCATGAGAGGGGATAATGAGTCTTCAGCCGAGAAGAGACGAAGAAATATGAATGAGGAAGGGAATATAAGGGAAAGGGAAGAAGGAGTGTCAAAGCAAGGGAGGTTTTTGAGAGAACAATATGTGGGTGGGTTTGGAGAAGATGTTGTTATGTTGTCACAAAGGGAGCCGGTCGGCCGAGCGAACAGCACGCTGGAATTGTGATCCTATGGTCCTGGGTTCGATCCCAGGCGCCGGCGAGAAACAATGGGGCAGAGTTTCTTTCACCCTATGCCCCTGTTACCTAGCAGTAAAATAGGTGCCTGGGTGTTAGTCAGCTGTCACGGGCTGCTTCCTGGGGGTGGAGGCCTGGTCGAGGACCGGGCCGCGGGGACACTAAAACGCCCCGAAATCATCTCAAGATAACCTCAAGATAACCTTAATGAAACAAGATTTATCGGAATGGGTGGAGTGAGGGCGATGAGGCTGTGAGGGGGTCGAAGAATGTGTGAGAGAGGGAGGGAAATGCGTGTGATAGAGTAGGATGGTAGTCGATTGATTGGGTTGTCGTGTTAGGGAAAGGGTGTGAGCAGCGGGGCCTGACAGCTAAGTGGACAGCGCTGGGGATTCGTAGTCCAAATGTTCCGGGTTTAATTCCCGTTAAGGCGGAAACAAATGGGCACAGTTTCTTCACCCCGATGCCCCCTGTTACCTAGCAGTAAATAGGTACCCAAGAGTTAGACAGCTGCTACGGGCTGCTTCCTTGGGGTGTGTAACAAAAAGGAGACCTGGTCGAGGACCGGGCCGCGGGGACGCTAAGCCCCGAAATCATCTCAAGATACCCTCAAGATAGCGGGTAGCAGATCATTAGGGACCGGGAGGGAGCTGCCAAGGAGTATCTATGAGGCTGCAAGAACAATACGCAAGATAGAGGAGAATGTGAGGTGTTCATATCCCAGTGCTTGTGATCAAATCCTTGCTCTTAGTCTAGCTCATATCCCTCCCGAAGTCTCAACTCTTAGTCGCAATGGTTCAGCTCTTTCTGCTGATTAACCTTACTACAGTAAAACTTTACTACAGTAATACTGCCTATAATAACTACACTATTTCCCCTCCTAATAACTACAGTAATACCCCCCCCCAATACCTACAATAAACCCCCCCTAGTAACTACAGTAATACCCCTCCTAATACCTACAATAACCCCCCTAATAACTACAGTAATACCCCTCCTAATACCTACAGTTAATACCCCCTAATAACTACAGTAATACCCCCTAATACCTACAGTAATACCCCCTCCTAATAAACTACAGTATACCTCCTAATACCTACAATAAACCCCCCTAATACCTACAGTAATACCCCCTAATACCTACACAGCTAATATACCCCCCCTAATAATACAGTAATACCCTCCTAATACCTACAGTAATACCCCCCTAATACCTACAGTAATACCCCCCTAATACCTACAGTAATACCCCCCTAATACCTACAGTAATACCCCCCCTAATAACTACAGTAATACCCCTCCTAATACCTACAGTAATACCCCTCCTAATACCTACAGTAATACCCCTCCTAATACCTACAGTAATACCCCTCCTAATACCTACAGTAATACCCCTCCTAATCCTACAGTAATACCCCCTCCTAAACCTACAGTAATACCCCCTAATAACTACAGTAATACCCCCCTAATACCTACAGTAATACCCCTCCTAATACCTACAATACCCCCCTAATACCTACAGTAATACCCCTCATAACTACAGTAATACCCCCCTAATACCTACAATAACCCCCACCCCGATAATAACTAAAATAAAGCTGAACGACTACCAACAGCGCCAGACAGGAAAATTATTCCTTTGATTATCGGCTAATTACCGGAGTGTGGATTATTAAACGCAATCATTACCTCGCCACTTTACCAAAACACCGCCTGCTCTTTGCACCACACTGTGCCGTCGCTTACACCTGCATTCACCAATTAGAGCCCCCCAAAAAAAGCATTCATTTCAAAATCAGGCTGGGATAGAATTTTCCTTTTTTTTTTCTCCCTGTTCTCTCGTGTGAGCTAATGCTGTTAGCAACTGTTGCTGATTTTGCTTGTTTAATATGGGTGTTTATGATGGTGTGGTTGTTTTAGTTTGATTGTTTATGTATTGTTGGGTATGTATTATATACAGTCGTACTGGCTTAGTGCTTTCTCCCGATAGTTTCCTCTCTCTTATGGATTGTTGTTTAATTTGTATAATTGTTTTAGTGTTGCTTTTGTTTACTTGGTTGATGTTGCTGCTTTTGTTTATAAATTCTGGCTGTTGTGGATTCTTTTTTTATTATTTAGTATGGTTGATTGTGGTTATGGAAATAATTGCTAATTTTTCTTAAACATATTAGTTAGGCCTAGTCCGACCAGCGTACAGTATGTGTATCCTGTGGTATTGGACGATTCTTCTTACAAAGTTTTGCGAGGCTAATTTGAGGCGTCTGACCTCGACATGCCTATGAGAGTCTCGAACTTCAGACCATTCACCCTGCAAGTTTGGGTGAGATTAGCCCCAAATGTCTGGCCCACAACTTTGGAAGGAGAGGAATTTTCTATATTATTATTTTTTTATATAATATATATAATATAGAAAATTCTCTCTCTCTCTCTCATATATGTGTGTGTGTGTGTATGTGTGTGTGTGTGTGTGTGTGTGTGTGTGTGTGTGTGTGTGTGTGTGTGTGTTCATGTGTTTCTAATCTACCAGCGAGTCAAGCCGAGTAATTCAAGAGGATCGCAGGAGAGAGAAAAGAATGTCATTACTCTATTTCAAAGAGGCGGGCGCCTGCCCCCAGCCACTTGGGAGAGGAAGGGGCCCCTGACTACAGTATTTTATTGAAAAATGCTGACCAATTATTTGTGTTTGAGTATCTGCACAAACACACACACACATTCCCCTCTCTTCCCTATCCTTAACTCCCACTTCCCTCCCATTCTCTTCACTCTACATCTATCACCTTCCCTTTTGCTGTCCAGACTAAACTTCCTTTTCTGCTCGAAAGCAGAAAAGCGTATTGCTTCATACGGTCTTCAATCTCAACTCTGCCATTGTAAACAAACACTTACAGCACCAACGTATCACAACCCAGTGTGTTTACACAGGTCATCTCAAACAGCTGGCGATGAAGCCTCCCATAGACTTGGACTATTCTCTTTCCAGTACAGAAAAGAGAATATTTGTCCTCGATTCTTGACGACATAGATTCATACACGGCCGGTACCATCTCCGATGACAGAAGTAGCAGGGCAATACTTATTATTGTGTTTTCGTATCATAGAAGGCAGCTCCAAAAGAAGGAAGCTGATAAACTGGGGAGATGGGGGAGGGGGGAATTGGAGGAGAAAATTATAATGAAGACCTGGAAGTGATAAAGGAATAATTGCTAAACATTAGAAGTTAAAGAAGACTCAAATGGGAGACAATGATAAAGAGTGAAGATTAAACCAGAGAATGAAGTGTAAAACAGAGAAGAGGGATACAGTAAAGGAGATGTTATATACCTGTTCTAGTACAAGTATTAAAAGAGAGAGATGGGCAAACATAAGATATACAAGTGAAGGAAACAAGAAGATAAATTTACACAAGAAAGCGCGAACAAAAATACAGAGAAATGGCTGGTAAAAACAAGAAAATGATAATGCAGATGTCTAGACAGGAAGAAGGAAAGAGGCACTGACGACATTGCAGGAAGACGGTATAGAGTATAAGGAAGCAGGAAGACAGAAAAACGTACAACAGAAAGAGGAGAAGGAGGTGAAGGAGGAGGAGGAGAAAGGAATAAACACAGGGGGTGCAATTACGAAAGAGACCAGAAAAAGAATCACACAGCAAGAAAAGACCATTAAGACCCGAGAGAGATGATGAGGATTTGTATTTTTATTAATATTATTGTTAATGTCATCGTTGCTACCACTGAGAAATACGTCATACTTAGCATACACTACAGAGAAAAAGAGAGAAAGCTGCTCTAAGTACGTAAAGGTTAACTGATAAACACTGCAGCGTGCATGAGACAGAAATATAGAGAGTGAAAGAAACAGAGAACATATAAAAATATGGGGAGAAAGAAGGAGGGAAAGAAGAAAGCAGATATGAAAATCAAAAGATCGGAGATTGAAAGCAAAACCAAGAGAAAGCATCAAAATTACAATCCCCCATGAAATCACACGGGGAGGTGAGGGATGCATGGGGTGCTTTGTCCCCCCTGAAGCCTCGGTTTTGGGAGCACTGCTGATTCTAAGTCAATGATATACCCGAGGGAGTAAGCTCGTACCCTTCACAAATGTTTGCAAATGATACAAAGCCAATGTGGAATGCGAAACAGAAGAGGACTGCACAATGCTACGGAAGATCTTGACGAACTCCAAGAGCGAGCAGACAAGTAATGGCTGGAGTTATCTAATTTATACAATTATCGACCAATAACTTTAACATGAGTAGTGGACAGCTTATGGGAACTGTGCTTCGAGGCCACATAGTGCACCACCAGAGGAAAAACAAAGGACTCTCAGCACGAATGTCGAAGTAGAGTTAATGCTTAACGAATCCTCTTGATATATTTGTAATATGTACAATGAAAGCAATGCCGGGGATATATCTGTTTCAAATGGCTTTCGAAAAAGCTCTTCATACAAGACATATTAGACAAATTAATATTCATGGAATAAATATATATGTCATCAAATGGTTGGGGAACTTGGTAACCATGACACCAACTTGTTGTTCTGGACGTAAATGCCTCAGACTAACTTAACGTGACAAGTGGAGTGCCGCAAGGTTCAGTGTTGGGGCCCGTGCTCTTTTATATAAATACATGACATCGATGATTGCTGAAGCAGCACAATATCAAAACCTGCTGCTGACATCACACTAGTCAGCAGCGCTACAACACACTTAGAACGACAAATATTGCAAGCCGACCTAAACGCCACAGTAAACTGGGTTAACAAATTGTTCAGCATGAACACTGCTGAAATCAATAAATTAAACAGGAAAATATAAAATGAGCACTAAAAACCTACCAAAAGTACACGAGGAGAGAGGCCTTGGTTAATAACATGAAGCCTGGCAAGCAATGTACAGAAGCCGTAAGGAAAGCAAAATATAATTTTGGGTATTATTGGCAGATGTTTCGAACTCTGAACAGAGGTTATGTTGACTCTGTACACTTCATTAACGCGTCTTATTCTCGTGTATAGCTTTGGTCATCGTGTTTGAGAAAATATATTGACAAACTGGAACGAGTTCAGCGCCGAGCAACGACGCTGATAACGAAAGCCGTCTAAAAACGTGAAAAAACATTATGATAAACACTCCAAGGACATAATATTATTGATGAAAAATATTGCAATTTTCTATATAAACATATCACGCAACAATGGTTTTATGATTATTGCAAAAGATTTAACTCAAATAAGACTAAATTATTATTTTTATTCAAGTGCTTTACCTTGATTTTAATAAGAAGCAGTATAACAGGAAATGTAACATATCGTAGCAGTTAAAAACCATTTAGACTTAGACAGGCAATTCTACTCAAATGCGCGTCTCTCCATGTTTACAACATCGTAAGCTTTCTAAAAACAAACAGCGTAGTTTACAATCTCTTGTTAGTAATCCATGTTTAACACTTATCATGCGTCTGACAGCACTATCAGCTGGCGTCCAGCTGCACATACGACCCCCTGCATATGTAACCCCCCCCCCCTTAAGGTGCTCTGCAATCTGCAGCAGCCCCTTCAGTGACCGCTTCAACAAGATTGCTTATCTTCGTCTCACAGAATTCTCCGTCTTTACCCATTGCGCCACATTACGTGTCTCTGGGAAAAGATACAAATGTATTGCGGTTTACTTATTATTATTGTTAACATCTTTATTGACAAAATCAATTGCAATTTGCCTAATCTAAGGATTTCGATTAAGTCATATTAAAGTGAGGATAATGCTGGTATTCACTGTCACGCAGGACAACGGGTCATACACAAGACAATAGTTTAAACTGTAGGCGGAACCACATAATATCATGGGTTACAATCACTTTACTCAACAGAAAACAGACCGTAACAAAATCACGTGAATGGTGTACAAGGTTAACCTAGTTGTTTGCGTCACTTGGCCTGTCTGCGCAGACAACGATCCCCAAGACGATCACGACACCTCCACCCGGCTCAGTCCTCCACGAAGACTGCCCAACCACCTCAATTTCGGACCATTAGGAAGCGTTACACCCGTTTCCGAAGTATTTTAGTCATGAAGGGCGCTGAGGACAGGTTGCATCACTCAGGAAACCGGTTACTCCAGGTTTACTATTCCCATGACCGATTCCTGGGACTCGTGTGAACCCCCCCCCCCTCACCTTAGGTCTATAAGACCTTGATACACCCTAATTACCTTAAATGGGCACAGACAAGTGTAACTCATCGTCTCGGTACCTTTCTTCTATCTAATAGTGCCTTTATTCTGTCCGTTTCTTTTCTAGTCTCTTCGAACTTATAAAGAACTGACTTATCCGACTGACTTTCTTTGATTAATTAATAATCATATTATGAAATAAGAACGGAGTTAATTTACGTAACATTTGCCCAGAATTACAATAAGTCTAGTAAAGTATAAAGTTCCAGAATCTGAACATTTACGGACCATCGCCAGAGTTTCCTCTGGCCTCATCCTGGCCAGGCATAGTTCACCGTCACGTGGGTCCCAACCTCCTGGCCAGGCATAGTTCACCCGTCACGTGGGTCCCAACATCCCGGCCAGGCACAGTTCACCATCTCGCGGCTCCCAACATCCTGGCCGGGCACAGTTCCCCATCTCGCGGATCCCAACATCCTGGCCAGGCACAGTTCACATCTCGCTGCTCCCAACATCCTGGCCAGGCACAGTTCACCATCTCGCGGCTCCCAACATCCTGGCCGGGCACAGTTCACCATCTCGCGGATCCAAACATCCTGGCCAGGCACAGTTCACCATCTCGCTGCTCCCAACATCCTGGCCAGGCACAGTCACCATCTCGCGGGGCCCCAACATCTTGCCAGGCACAGTTCACCATCTCGCGGGTCCCCAACATCCTGGCCAGGCACAGTTCACCCATCTCGCTGCTCCCAACATCCTGGCCAGGCACAGTTCACCATCTCGTGGGCCCCAACATCCTGGCCAGGCACAGTTCCATCTCGTGGGCCCCAACATCCTGGCCAGGCACAGTTCACCATCTCGCGTGGGCCCCCACATCCTGGCCAGGCATAGTTCACCATCTCGCGGGCCCCAACATCCTGGCCAGCCAGTCACCATCTCGCGGGTCCCAACATCCTGGCCGGGCACAGTTCACCATCTCGCGGGTCCCAACATCCTGGCCAG
>WNGS01052365.1:6279184-6295549 GCA_020271785.1 Procambarus virginalis
GTGAAGATATCAAGAACACCGACTGAATAAGGCAGCAACCATACTAAAATGTCCTCATCTCGGAGGATGGTTAGTCATTCAGGGTCATGTGATCACTAGGCTGCACTGCCAAATTTTAGATGCATTATGAGGAGATCCTCACAAAAAAACTCAATTTTTCTTGACACAAAAATACCATGGAGCCAAATATGACAAAACGTCATATTTTCACATTTAGTCTCTATGAAAGGCTACATGAAAATTGCCCAGGGTGTTTATAATTGACAATATTTCTTAAAAACATTTAAACGTTGGCTTACCCGGTTAAAGCTCTGTCCCTCACATACTCGAGACCCTCTCCTGCAAATAAGGCGAATCTAAGAGTTTCGCGTCCAACTTTAGACAAACACCGACAGACATTCCCTCGCATAGGTGTTCCTCACGTAAGAATAAGGAAACTGCAGAAAAACTATTGGCCTATATGAGGCAGCTAAGTCTGATTTGTATAGATCAAAATTCATTCATATGTCTAACCTACGTTAGAAACCATGTTTATAACCTTGTCTTACCTAAATCTAACTTATCAAATTGATATCCATTGTTTAAAATTCTATTGTGTGTTTATATTTTTAAAGTCTAAATTTTAATTCATCTTTTCATGCATTTTATTTATTTATATAATTCAGTCGTGTCGCCCCTTACTCTTCGTCTTTCTAGAGAATGAATGTTAAGTTTCCTTAGCTTGTTCCTTCATAAGGTTTCTAATTCCTGGGATTAATTTTGTCATGCTAGGCTCCTGCTTAACATTCATGATCATCTTACAATACGGAGATCAAACCTGTACAGCATAATCAAAAAGCTGAATTACAAGACCAAGATAAAACTGACGAATCGTATAGTCTTGTTAACACTTGGAAATAATTCTCAATACTCTGTTTCGTTAATTTCGTTTATTTATACACTTTTGGGGGTGGGTGGGGGTGGGGAGGGCCTGAGATCTCAACTAATAATGACAGATCTTTTTCATTATGACTCAGAAATGTTAACTTTGTTCAGCTGATATCTGGGACACTCTTATTATGTCTTAGGCTCTCAACCCTAGAATGACCTGGATTAGAACTCTAGAATTACAAAAGTTTTGAACACGTGTATTATAACATTGTGGCACATATTACAACAGTATACCAATTATTGCAACAATATGGGGCATACACTAACAGTATACCACATATCATAACAGTATCTGGTATACTGTTAGTGTGTGTGGTATACAGCTGCAGTATGCCACAAGCTGTAACAGTATGCTACATACTGTAACAATATGCCTTATATTCCTCCATTTCTAAGCAGTTTACTAATTGATCATTAACGGGAAACTCTAACAAATGCTCGTTTAAAGCCCAATTTGTAGAGATTCGATAGTTTTGATATACGCAGTTTAATCGACCCCGAATTAACATTGCTTAATCAGTTCCAACCTTCAGTGGGTTTTCCAATTTTGGATTTGTTTCTGGTGTTCTCAACTATAATCATCAAGGATACTGATTAATAATTTAATGAGTCATCCCTATCATTCACATACATGCACAAAGTTTGCTATTTCCTATTTGCCAGTTAATTTAACTCATTTAACTTATTTAACTGATTTGAGGGGATATCGTAAACTTTATGCGGTCAGTTCGTTCTCTCGATTTGTCACTCCGTAAAACTTTGAAGTTTTTAACTTAACCAGAAAAGCAAAAACCCAAGCAACCTACCTAACCCGTCGATGCCGAAGAGGAGAACAAGTCAATATTATGGGGTAATAAAGTTTATTAATACGTATTATTTTTAACTAATTTATGAGATTAAGTCTAACTAAATCAAATTCTTTCCACTCTAAATTATCTCCGTAATTTCATTTTGTAATTTTTGTCTTCCATACTATTTTTTATATAAATGTGAGTAATACTTTTGGTATCGACGTGTTATTTTATACAATATATTTCTAGATTTGGGTTTTCTTCGTTATTCTGTGTTCATTAGGACCTGGTTGATTTCCAGGAAGATTTGAGGGTTAAGTCATTTCTAATGATTTAACTGGGGTCATGTACCCCGTTGTACGAGGTCATGTGATCATTAGCTTACAATGGCAAACTTTGGATAAATGATTAGCATATCCTCAAGAACACAAACGTTCATACAGTAATTACAATGCTCTAGGTGCCTCATACCGTTAGGTCTGAAGAGTTTATTGGCTGAACATTCAATAATGTATTGTGTGAGGTCGAGACGCAGTTCTTGCTCACATAGTTTATACGTTGTTTTGATTAACATAATTAGGTACATCTTCATTTATGCAGCTGCTTTTGACTATATGAAGGGCTACATAGTTTGTGTCAAGAGTTAGCTTTGTGATGCAAAGATACCTGGTCATTTATTCAGCTACCTTTGTCTATATGAAAGGTGACTTAGTGTCAAGAATAATGTGTGAGGTTAAGGTACTTGGTTATTTATACTGTACCGCTAGCCTAGACTATGTGAAGGGTTACAGTGTCTTTCGAAAGCTAGTTATATGATGCTTAAAGGAATCCCATCTCACAGGATGGCTAATCATACAGGGTATTAGTAGTCTTCACTCTCACACTTTGGATGATTTTAGAAGTCGACGCAGAAATCAGACTCTACGGACTTTTACTGTCATATTTTACTAGTAAACCTCTCAGCGAGAAAATTTACTTTTAAACTGATATGGTTATTAACGACCAATTAAGCAGTTATGAGATCGGCAGCTTGTCACACTGACAAGGTAAGTTGACCAAACCACACACTAGAAAGTGATGGGATGACGACGTTTCGGTCCGTCCTGGACCATTCTCAAGACGATTGTGACTTCTCGTCTGACAAGGTAACATGGCTGACATCAGACCTACTTTGGGAGATCTCACAGGTTAAATTTATAATTTCAGTAAATCATAAAACAGTTGCGTAAAGTGGTACTACTGTGTGGTCAATCTGGAAGTTACCCATGATTCAGGTGGTGACGTTGTTAAGATTTCGCTTATAGGCCTCCAAGCGAATGGTAGCAGTTAAGATATTCATAAAATTGTTAAAACTTATGATATTAGCAATAATTATATCTAATAATAATACTAAAAATAATAATAATACTACTATAAGAACAATAATAATACTAATAATAATAATACTTATTAAACAATTTAAATAGTAATATTAAATATTAATATTATTTGATTTGTTTAAAGACGTTAAAAGACATTATTATTATATATATATATATATATATATATATATATATATATATATATATATATATATATATAAAGACACTAAACTTTGGAAACATTCTTGAATTTGTTTTTAAGATATCCTACACACACATATTGCATTTATCATTTCTAAAATGGCGAATTACTTGTCCAGGTGTATACTTATCCAGGTATGAATAAACGTGAAATATTCAGAAAAAAGCATTCCTGATAAAAATTATAATATGGACACTGACAAAGTCAAGCGAGTTCCCACACTCCTTTCCTTTCTCTCCCTCCCTCTCTCACTCTCACTCTATTTCTCTCACTTTAATCACGTTTAGGAAACAGGAAAATGACAAGGTAGTTAAAAACTGCTAATATTCTTAAAACAATTTTAAAGAGAGGAGAGATATCAACCATGCAAATATGATGATGGGATGTTTTCGTGATAGCGTACATTTTTATCTTTGACACTTTACACTACTGGGATCCAGGTGTGTTTGTGTGTGTGTGTGTATGTGTGTGTGTGTGTGTGTGTGTGTGTGTGCTCTCGTGTGTGCGTGATCACCTATTTCTATTCATATATTCCTGTCAGCAAGATAGAGCATTAGCTCTTGGATCATGGTTTTCTACCCACCGGTTATCTAATGCAGTGACTACTGACCTATTTCCCTATCATATCTCCTTTTAAAATTATGAATGGAATTTGCTTCGAAAACCTGCTTATTTAGTTATTTCCTTTTCCCATTTCTCTTACTCTAAAATAAAACTTTCTAACATCTCTATGACTCATCTGCTTCAAAAGCTACCACAGTGTCTTCTTGTTCTACAACTATACTCTGTGAACATTTCATTTTTTCTACTCGGTCACGCCTCACCAGTATTTTATATGTTTCAGTCATATCTCCCCTCTCTGTTTCCTGTTTTCTAGCGCCGTTAGGTTTAGTCCTTTCGGTTTCTCTTCTTACTCTATCCTTTACAATCCTGAGTATATCTTCGTTGTAAACTTCTGATTCTTTTCGAGTTTCTTTATATGTTTTTAGATGGAAGCTCCGTGATGGGGCGGCATACTCAAAAACTCGTCTCACGTAAGCAGTATAAAGCGATCTAAATGTCTCCTTATTCTATGTTCTTGAATGTTATAGCATTTGCTAGTGAAGAATAAGCTGCTGACGTTATGCTATTTATATGAGCTTTCAGAGTTCGGTGTGGTTTAAAGTCTACTCTAAGGTCTTTTGTTTTCTGTTCGTTACAGGGAAGAAAATTTCCTTCAGTGTGTATCATCCTTTTGGTCTCTTGTCACATGTTCCCGGTTCCATTACCGTACACTTCCTGGTGTTGAAATCCAGTAGCCATTTCCGGGACCAACTCTACAGCTTGTTCAATTCGTTTTTGAGTATCTTACAATCCTCATCTGTCTCAGTTCTTCTCATTATTTTTTACCGTCGGCAAATATCGACATATAAGAGTCAACTTCTATAGATAGGTCATTTACTTAAATGAGAAACAGTATGGATCCCGGAACTTATTAATCCAGTACTCCATTTTTTCCCCACAGAGTCCGACTTCTTGCCCCTAACTGACTCTGACTCCTGTCTATTAGGTTTTTTCTTACTTATAACAGTCTTCTTCCACCTACTCCTGTCTTCCTCGTACGTTTGTGTATTAATCTCTTTTAAGGTACTGTATCAAAGGGTTTTGGCCGTCCAAAACATTAAGAAAAATTTTCGAGTCTAATACATTGTCTCTGATTACCACCCACATTTTCTTGACAGAAAACTTTTCATCCATATCAACAGTCTGTCTGTCACCCTTCCATCGTGTTCCACCTCCTAGAACAACCTCTTGTGCTGGACTATCAAACCCAACAACCATATCTTACCTGTAAAATCTGTATCATTGAAACTAAGAGAATTTGTTTCACAGGATCTACCATACTGGCGGTTACTGTGTCGTTTCATTACAGGAGTTCGATCCATTTGGATTTTAATTATTTTTTAAAGTGCTTTGACTATCGCACTTGTCAAGGATTCAGGTCTATAATTTATAGGGCCATCTCTGCTATGATTTTTGTAGATTGGAATTATGTTTACCTTTATCCATATAAACCTTCTAGGATTCTTGTACAAGAAGAGGCATGAAAAATCACTTGAAGTGGAATGCTCAGCTCAGATGTACATTCCCTCAGAACACACACACACACACACACACACACACACACAATGTTTAATGTATATTGCTGATGCAGCAGCATCAATATCAAAACAGAAGCGTTATCCTATCTGCGGTTGCGTTATTCTGAGCTGCGGTTGCGTTACCGAAAAAAAACATTCGGTAAGATTAGAGCGCTCTATTTAAATGAGCATGTTTGCGTTCACTGAGTGCGTTGGCATTCTTTGAGCATATTGGCGTTGAGTTTCTTGGCGTCTTGGAACGTACAGGCGTTCACTAATCGCACTGGCGATTAGTGAACCTATTAGTATTCGCGTTATTTGAGCGATTTGGCGTTCACTGAGCGCGTTTGAGTCATTTCCGTCCGCTGTAGCACTGCGTTCTCTCGACTCAGCAGTCCTAAGCGATACCTTTATGACTGCGGCTCCCCGAAGGCCGGAGACCAAAAGAGCATCGGGTCGCTGGAATGCGCGAGTTTGAAGGACTAATGCGGGAGAAATCCTGAACATCTCACTGGGGGCTTCTGTGCCGTCGTGCCATTAACGTAAAAACTCTGGCATCAAGTAAAGCAGTGGGATTGTTTCAGCGCCCCAGGATTATGTAAAGCAGAAGGGGGTGCGTTCGCGCGGTGTCACAGAAGTTCGTTCGCTGCTTTTATGTCTCGTGCTGTCCTCCGCTGGCCGTATAAGGGCGCTAGATCCCCTCCACAGTCTTTGGGATCGGGTTAGAGGTGGTTGGGGACGGTGGAGAGCCGGGCTTGAGTAGGGTGGAAGAGGTTTGTTTGAGCGCCCTCTAGTGGGCTTCAGTGGGTGGAGGGTGATGGTATGTGGTGATGGTGTCACGGTCGTCTGGCCGAGGAAATATTCCAGTTACACGTTGAGCGGGAATGGGAACCTGGAATGGGCGACTCCCAGGGCCTCCCTACGGTCCATCAGCTCCCCCCTCCCTTCCCTTTCTCCTCTCTCCCGGTTTCTGTCTATTCTTTGCCTTATTCCATCTCCCTTTTTAACCCCTATCTTTCTATGCCTGTCTCTCTCCCTCTGAAACCAATCACCAGACTTTCCCTCCCAACTGATCCTTTCACTCTGATGTCTCCTCATTACCTTTCGCTTTTTCCTTAAAAGGAGCATATTCTCCAAGACTTGCAGTATCTGTTGTCCGTTTTGTTTATCTGTCTTTCTCCCATTTCTTCATATTTCTATTCAATGCTCTGTATTCTTCCTTATCTCTCCCAATGTCATTTGTCTTTCTTTCCTTTCTCTACTCCTTCTTTCATTCTCTCTTTAAACCCCACCTTTTCTCTCTTCTCTATGAAATCACGAGTCACATCTCCAATACCTGCAACAACCATTTTTCAAGTTTCATTATGTATTGGTTTCCCTATAAGCACTCCTATCTGGAGGCTTCTTCAGCCAATCTGTTACTATTCATTTCGCTCGTTAAAATGTCTTTTGGTGTTTAAAAGTTTTACAATTAGTTTTATTTTGAAAATATTTATTGTTTGCACATATAATAAATATAAATAATTTAAAGATTTAGACACACGCATTGAGTTATTTCTTAATCATAGGGCACAATTGTGTAATTATAAAGTGTAGAGCTAGCATTAAGTATAAAATAAGAATTTCTGCACCCAATCGAAGGATTCCGGGTTTGATTCCCAAGCAGGGCGAGACGTTTTGGGAGCGTTAATTGCACATCTGATGCATCTGTTCACCTAGAGGTAATAGCTCTGTCGTTTGCATGCGTCCTCAGGAGGACCTTGATAAGCCTTACAGACTTCCTAAACCCTTTTAAGGGAACCCCCAACATATATATCTATGAACATAGGATAATCGAAGTTCAAATATAATCGAAACTCAGGAGCTTAGATATCTTCTTGAGGTTATCTTGAGATGATTTCGGGGCTTAGCGTCCTCGCGGCCGGTCCTCGAACTGGCCTTTTTTTGTTACCCCCCCCAGGAAGCAGCCCGTAGCAGCTGTCAAACTCATATGTACCTATTTACAGCTAGGTGAACAGGCGCCTCAAATGAAAGAAACTCTGCCCATATGTTTCCGCCTCCACCGGGGATCGAACCCGGAACATTAGGACAACGAAACTTGAGCGCTGCCCACTCAGCTGTCAGGCCCCCCTGACCATGTCCCCACCCCCTGGTCGTAACTATAGCTGAACCCAGTTTTGACTGAACTGTGTCGCGATTAAACTTGATTTCATTGAATCTTTATATTCAGTAACGAAAAGAAAACGGGGACGGAGCTCTTGAACAAGGTATAAAACTAAACACAATGTAAACATTTCAGAGGATTAAAATGCCAGGCGCAACAGTTGGCAATATGAATGAGATTACACTCTATGAATGATGCACGCAGCTATCGGGACGATAGAAGGGGAAAAGAAAGAGGCAGAGCAGAGAGAGAGAGAGAGAGAGAGAGAGAGAGAGAGAGAGAGAGAGAGAGAAGAGGAAAACAGATGAACAATGAAAGAAGAAACATACATATGACAAATAAAAACAAACCAATACAGTTCCAATGATAAAACAAAAGATAAACACTAATGTCATTACCCTTCCCAATATATGCCTTAAACCGTGGTGCACAGCAGTTACAGTAGTATCACCCCGGATCACCTATTAGTCAGATATACCCACGTCAGTCTTAGTTGGGGTCAATCGTCAGTTCTAATCAGACACCATCGTCAGCCTCATTAACCAGGCACCAATTACTGGCCAAATTCGCCACTCTCGTCAGCCAAATGAAGTAAGCCTCTGAACAACAATACTTGAAATACGCTGTTGATGGGTAGTTAACATAGTGCCATAATACCACTGAAATACGCATAATACCACAGATCAGGTGGTATTATGCGTATCACCAATGGACCACCACTGCATGGTAGTTAGATTCTTATTACAAGCTACCGACGAGTGTATATCTGTTATTCTCTGTCCGAATACCTCACTAGCAAATTTTCTGTCCGACTACTTGTACAGTATGCCTGGTAACATGCATTTTTTTTTAATTATGTCATGGACAGAGTAATTGACATATTTGAGGACATTATAACTGGCACAACTACGAGGAATCATTGACACAGTCACTGTCACAGCCACTGACACAGTAACTGAACCTTGCAAAACTCTGTAACGTTTAAATTATAATAGAAATAACGTTGTAGTCTACGTTATGTCATTTTCATGACTGTTCCAAGCCTTGGTCGTAACTATATGAACCCTTGGTAATAACGCTACCAAGCTTCTGGTCGTCCGCAACTGTAAGCTAACGTTGTGCCAAAAAATGGTAATAATTATACAAATAAAAGGAAAATCAACAATAAAAAAGGCCAAAAAATTGAATAAACGGGTTTTAAGTGAAAACCTGAGAAATAGATTACAAGCAATAAATGAAGCACAAGTGGGCCAGAAGATTGAATAAAAAGACAGAAAGCAACAAAAGGAAGAAAACCGAGATAACATGATCACAATCTCTAATCAACAGGTGATGCAACATCCTCTTCTTCCCCCTATTTCTCCCATTCCTTCCCCCGACGCACCAACCTTACCTAATACCACCCACTCACTCTCATACCACCCCATTCCCATCCCAATATCACCCCATCAACTCCCCTTTCCCTTGCGCTATACCACACGTACAATCCTCTTCCATCCCTTATACCTTACCCTTCCTTCCCGTATACGACCTCTATAACTATACTCCCTTCCCGTGTACGACCTCTATAACTATACTCCCTTCCCTCATCCCACCCTAATACCACCACTCCCTCATACCATTCTCTCTCATAGGAGAGGGGAGGTGTTGGCAACCTCCCTCCCCTATTTCATACCACCACCCTTTCCCCTTCCCATATATCTCTACCCCTTCCCCTCACCCCCTCTTCATATCCCTCCCCTCCCCACTCCGTACATCCCACTCAAATAAAAGCAAACATGGAAAGGATATTAAGCATCAAAATCAATGCCAACAGAACCACAATCAGTCTCAACAAAATCGTAATCGATATCAACAGACCCACAATCCAAATCAACAGTCACAATGGATATCAACAATCACAATCGATATCAACAGAACCATAATCGATATCAACAGAACCATAATCGATATCAACAGAACCACAATCGATATCAGAGCCACAATCGATATCAACAATCACAGTCGATATCAACAGAGCCACAATCGATATCAGCATAGGCACAATAAATATCAACAGTCAGCCACAATCACTACAACTGGATTACCAAAATTGCCAGCAAAAAAATGTAGAAAGTACAAATAACAACATAATGGGCAATTTCTGTTGCTGCTTTAACATGAATAACAGCAATATCAGCAGTAACAGCAGCAGGAGTAACAGGAGCAGTAGCAACCACAAATATTTGCAACAGAAGCAGTAACAATAGGACTATTTGCAACAACAACAGCGTAAATATTTACAGCAGCATAAGAAGCCGGAGAAACGGCAGCAACAGTAAGAATACTTGCAGCAGCACCAACAGCAAAAAAGGGAACATTTGCAGCAACAGCAGCACCAACAACAATTAAGGGAGCATTTACAGCAGCACCAACAGCAATAAAGGGGACATTTGCAGCAGCAGCAACAACAATTAAGGGAACATTTACAGCAGCAGCAACAACAATAAAGAGAACATTTGCAGCAGCAGCAACAACAATAAAGGGAACATTTGCAGCAGCAGCAACAACAATAAAGGGAGCATTTACAGCAGCAGCAACAACAATAAAGAGAACATTTGCAGCAGCAGCAACAACAATAAAGAGAACATTTGCAGCAGCAGCAGCAACAACAATAAAGGGAACATTTGCAGCAGCAGCAGCAACAATAAAGAGAACATTTGCAGCAGCAGCAGCAACAGGAGCAGCAGCAGCAACAGGAGCAAGAGCAACACCACTACCATCGAGGAAGATGAAGAGGAACAGGAGGCACTAAACCCTGGTGTTCCCAGGAGCACTAAACAGGAACACCCAGCCGCCGCCAGCCGGGCTGTAGCGGATGCACTCCTCACCCAGCCCAGCTCAATGGGACGTGAGCAAAAATGAGCTGGATGGTCAAAAAATGCAAGAGGCAATGACCCCCAACGCCGTGGCTGGGCGTGTGGCGATAGTCTGAGCCCTGTGGTGGGTTGTGGTAGAGGCCAAACACTACCGCCACACGCACATTACCGAAGTGGCTACCACTCTACTCCACCCTCCTCCTACCCACTCTCGAGCCCCTGGTATCAACACGATTCCGGCTCGGCTTAACTGCCCGCCTGTGGAAGCAATCAAGGAATCCAATGATGAAAAAAAGGGAGAGAGAGAGAGAAAGAGAGAGAAGAAATCTCGGTATGGCTAGCTAAGTTGCTTTGTTTATATATGATCAGAGATCGCGATATATATTATTGTTGTCCGTGTGATAACTTTGGATATTCCCTTGATAAGATATAGATGTTTTGTTTTGTATTATTTTGTTTCGGGAATAGATATATAAAAAGAGGGGGTGAGAGGGGTCGGTGAGGGAGGCGCTGCTGGAGGCATTAGGTGGCCTGGGCGGGCGGCGGCGCTCAACATAACACAGCAGGAGGGGGCGCTGCTCCACCTCGGTAAAAAAGAGGGGGGCATTGTGAGCCACTCGTCCAGAGGTGATGAGCTGGGCCAGGAGGAGGGGGAGAAGGGAGGGCAGAGAATAAGAGACAATAAGGGGAAAGACAAATGGAAAAACACAAAAATAGTCACAAGATTTTTTCTTCAAGTTAATATATTGTGTATATATATATATATATATAATATATATATATATATATATATATATATATATATATATTATATATCTATATTCCCACGTAATTGTCTCCTATTTCTCGATGGGCGTAGTGATTCCATCTGGTCGATGTGTGTGTAGTGTGTGTGTGTGTGTGTATGTGTGTGTGTGTGTGTGTGTGTGTACTCACCTGTGTTGTACTCACCTAGTTGTACTCACCTAGTTGTGCTTGCGGGGGTGAGCTCTGGCTCTTTGGTCCCGCCTCTCAACCGTCAATCAACAGGTGTACAGTTTCCTGAGCCTAATGGGCTCTATCATATCTACACTTGAAACTGTGTATGGAGTCAGCCTCCACCACATCGCTTCCTAATGCATTCCATTTGTCAACCACTCTGACACTAAAAAAGTTCTTTCTAATATCTCTGTGGCTCATTTGGGCACTCAGCTTCCACCTGTGTCCCCTAGTGCGTGTGCCCCTTGTGTTAAACAGCCTGTCTTTATCAACCCTGTCGATTCCCCTGAGAATCTTGAATGTGGTGATCATGTCCCCCCTAACTCTTCTGTCTTCCAACGAAGTGAGGTTTAATTCCTGCAGTCGCTCCTCGTAGCTCATACCTCTCAGCTCGGGTACTAGTCTGGTGGCAAACCTTTGAACCTTTTCCAGTTTAGTCTTATGCTTGACTAGATAGGGACTCCAGGCTGGAGCCACATACTCCAGGATTGGTCTGACATATGTGGTATACAATGTTCTGAAAGATTCCTTACACAAGTTTCTAAAGGCCGTTCTTATGTTAGCCAACCTGGCATATGCTGCTGATGTTATCCTCTTGATATGAGCTTCAGGGGACAGGTCTGGCGTGATATCAACCCCCAGGTCTTTCTCTCTCTCTGACTCTTGAAGTATTGAAGTCTCTTGAAGTCTCTGTGTGTGTGTGTGTGTGGGTGTGTGTGTGTGTGTGTGTGTGTGTGTGTGTGTGTGTGTGTGTGTGTGTGAAGAGCTACCACGTACAGACGACGAGTCACAATAACATGCCTGAAGACAATGGTCCGTGACAGACCGAAATATCGCCGTTTCTTCGTTTTCTGATGTGGTACTCCTATGATGACCAAACCACACCTCTAGTGCCATTGTCGGGACCCACAGCCTCGGAGAACGGAATATAATGTAGTCATAGAAAACTCGTATATATTTAAAATCGAACAACAGTATTTGTTTCTACTACCACCCCTTTTATGTTATTGAATGCTTTATTATGCAAAGTTACACAGTTANCACACACACACACACACACACACACACACACACACACACACACACACACACACACACTTGCGTCCTCAACAGGCGATATAATATTCAAACAGCAAAATATAAATGCTTTCAAGTCGACAAAAAACATGAAAGCAGACACAAACACCCCAACGGGAGTAACTGGCTCCAAGGACACACAAATAAACATCCGCGCAACACTTCCTAAACATCCATCAACATCATCAGAACAGCTGTAAACACGCCGTCTAAATGCACATATTTGTGCTGGCGTGAAGGGTCGCGAGGCTCCAGCATTCCCACTGCCTCGTCGTTCCTGATGCCAGGTAATTGAAAAGGCTTGACCAGGAAGTGTGAAATAAGGCTAATTCACGACCCTTTTATCTCTCACTATCCCCTTGACCCCCCCCCTCTACCCGCCTCAGTTCACACTAACTCTTGCCATATGAGGATCTATCCCTCTTTCCATCAAGTCATCTACCATCTACTAGTTATTGAGCTGTGGTAAAATGATCTACTATTCTGTGTTTAAGTTCACGTGTGCGTGCCTGTGTGCATCAGTGATTGTTAATGATTCTGATTTGCATTGTTTGGGATAGGTGTTGATAATATACGGGAATGGAAAAGGGATGTTGTGGTCAGAAGAGGCGCAATGTCGAAAGATTCAGAATTTGGCAACATTGCTCGTGAATTTCTGCTTTGCGTATGATTAAAGGAGGAGATATCAGGAACTTTAAATTGAATCCTTGAACTTCGCAAAGAGAGCGTTCGAAGGATAGAGAAAGAGGGGGCCGAGGGGTAGGATAAGGGGAGGTGGTGAGGGGAAAGAGAAGGAACATGGATAAAGAGAGGACGATGAGGAGAGAGGAAGGGTAAGGGGGAGGGGAGGGGAGGGGAGGGGAGGGGGATTCTTTTGACATTTCTATGGTGGTGTATGGAATGGGTGAGAAGATTATGTGATGGGTTGTGGGTGGTTGAGGGGAGACAGAACCGGTACTGAGAAAGGGAAGCGGGAGTTCAATATCGCTTTGTATATATATATACATCAGGGCTCCATCAAGGAACATATAATCTCCTCTCACAACCAGACCATCACCAGAGAAATCTTAACAAGCAACACAAAAATCATCGATACAGCGATAGCAGGAGACTCGACATCAGCGAGGCCCTACACATCAAATAGTCAACACCAGCAATCAACAGCAATTAATACATAACTATATTCTACCGACTTCAAGACCCCGAACGAACGTAGAAGCAGCAAGATAAAATATGGGCAAATAGGCCTTATGTAGTTACTCTCATTCTTATGTTCTTGTATGCAATATATATACTCATTGTTTCGTGTTCTGGCTTTTCTCACCTCACTCAAAACATTTGTGTCACATCACCTCACCCAAAACGAATATAAGCATGAGATGATATATGTAAACCTGTCTTTGAAAATGTAATAAGTTCTTGCGAAACGCTTTTAGGCGTCAGACCATAAATAAAAAATGGGAAAATATACTTTGAAAGGTAATTTTTCAATTACCCTCGACAGTGAAGGAAAACGTAAGAAATATTGAGAAGATTCGTGCTAGAATAATTAATCTTACTCTTTCGGTCATATTCAACAACACACACACACAAATATTATATATATATATATATATATATATATATATATATATATATATAATATATATATATATATATATATATATATACACACACACAGCGGAAGTCATGAGAGCTACCACCGTCCATAACATCACGGTCAGATACTGGAAACAGATTGATAAGAATCACTCCCCTAAAAAGTCCCTGTTTAGTAAACACCTCACTACCATAGCCACTACCACATCACCACCAGCACTATAGGCACCACCACATCACCACCACCATCATCATCGTCACACCACCTATCATTCCTGTCTATGTTTCTCACTCACGAAACTTCAAAACTTACGAAAGATAAATACGTGATAAAACACCTCTCCAAACAAGTTAGCCAAGCCACCATACCAAACAACTATAAAAGCTGGGAATACAAGTGCTTATGCATGAGATGTAATGTGGAATATTTTCTCTCGTTTTCACTCCTACTCTCTCTCTCTCTCTCTCTCTCTCTCTCTCTGTCTCTCTCTCTCTCTCTCTCTCCTCTGCAGACACAGTTAAATGATAAAAAGTATCATTCCACCGCGCCGCCATCGCCACCCGACATCACAGACGGAGACCATGATTAGAATTTCATTGTATTGCAACTGTTCGCAAGGTTGATATCAAAGTGACTAATTCGTCGCATCTGATGTCAAAGGGAATTGCAAATAACCGCCCGGCCCTGTGATCTGCTACCGTAAGATCCAGGGACCAGCTGATTTGCAAGCTTGTATGATGCGTAATGACCGCTGGCAGCTCGTTCCTACAACCCCCAAACCCCCTGGTGGGTGTTAGGGGAAGGGAGTTCAGTGCCGTCAGGAGGGGGTTCGGTTTGGGGAATAGGTGCCAGAGGAAAACTAGGAAATGGTTTCAATGGTGCCACGATAGGGATTAAGAGGGAGGAGTTTGATGGTGGAAGTAACAGTGTCAAGGTGGCAGGTTAAGCGAGCTGGGGGAAGGACCCCATACGATGGTTTTGGAGGTTTCAATGCCATGGGGGCGAATGAAGAGGGAAGGGGGAATGGTGGTAAGGGATTGAAGGAGGAGAGGGGCAGGTAATAAGATTCAATTTTACCCGGGCAGAAGATGGAAAGGTAGGACAAAAATTGGGTAAATCTAACTCAATATTTATCAGAAAGAAACTCAAGCACTCAGAGGGTCAGAATGGAACAACGGACCGGGATGGAGTGTAGGGCTAGGAGGAGCAGAGGGCAGGAAGGAATTGAGGGTTGGGATTGAGTTGAGGGACTGAAAACGAGAGGGTCCAAACATGAGAGATCAATACTCCACGATTGTGAAGATGGTACAACAGGGCAGGTACGATCTCTGGAAGGCGTAAAGTCTAATTTCCCTATGTTTCTTCTTGTGGTCATTCGAACTTGAAGATATAGTTACAAAATCACTGAGCGTACGATAAAAATATATATATATATGCCAATAACTCCTTTGTGTGTATATGATATTACTTGTAGGATTAAGCCCCAATTCTTAGATTCCGACTTTCAAGTTATCAGTCGTCTTATACAAAGATAACAGAATTCCGTCACATTTATTTGGAAGAATGTTTATCAAGAAGTTTTTATCAAGTTTTTATCAAGAAGTTTATCATTAATCAGAAGCTTGGTAAATCTAACGGAAGAAGAGTATTTTTTTTGTTACATAGTTACGGATCAACAATGTCTCCGGCTGATGTATTATTATTCATTGTAAATATTTAATTCTTAACTATAATGCCATTTTCTGAAAGTATTTTTCGTGTCTATCAAAACTTCTCTCCCTCTACTCTCTGCTCGATCTATTGCCATTCGTTGTAAATTTGGCATTAGTTTCTATAGTGTTAGTGTCTAAAAGTATTTTGCATGTCTTTATAATGTTTCCTTCTCTCTCTCTTCTCTATTCTTGCGTCATTAGATCTAGCTTGATTGATGCATCTTCGTACGAACGGGGTGACGATAGCTTCAGCTACCTCATCCCTTTGTGTGTATTTTACCTGACCCGTATTTCAATTTCAATTCAATCTTCGTACGCCTACTGATAGAATTCTTGGACTAGTTTCGTTCCAAACTCTGTTTCGTATTTTTAAGTTTCATTACCTGTATTTTAAGATGATGACCCTCCCCCTCGACGGAGCTGCGTCCTCAAAGATTTATCTTACTTAGGTGATGTGCAATGTACAATGTACGTGTACAACAGTATACTAGGTGAGTGTGTGTGTGTGTGTGTGTGTGTGTGTGTGTGTGTGTGTGTGTGTGTGTGTGTATTTACTATTGTGTCTGCAGAAT
>WNGS01052365.1:6316209-6335519 GCA_020271785.1 Procambarus virginalis
ACTATGTAACTTTTATTCTGATTTTAATCTATTCTCTCTCCTCTCTCTCCTCACTCTTTCTCTCTCTCTCTCAGTCGTCTCTGTAAAAATATATATAATCTCCTCTCTCTCTCTCTCTCTGTTACACACAGTTACACACACGCACACACAAAGAACACACCCAACCTCCCTCTCTCTCTCTCCTCCCGCACACAGGCCTACCCGAGACCTCTTCGGGCGAGTCATACATATTCAGCGGAACTCGGTAGCCGACGGTTCCGGAATTAGTTATAATAGGTCCAGCGCTCGTCAAAGACCCACCAAACACAGACACAATACGGCCATTTGCGTTCGTATTTGATTTTTTTCTTTGATCTCCTCAAACCTCACCTCACAGCCTCCTCTTCCTCCACCCTGGGCCCCCTCCCTCCCCGCACCGTCTCGTTAATTTCGCATTCCGCAATTTTTCTCGCTGAAACTCTAAAGCAATTGCTTTTAATGACGCCGGAAGAAATTCATTGGATTTTGAGTGGCACCGAGTGATTATATTCTGTAATTTAACGTTTTATTTGGAGAGTTGAAAGAGATCGTGGGTTAGTGTGTTGTGGTGTGGGTCCTATATGTTGTGGTGTGGGTCCTATATGTTGTGGTGTGTGGGGTCCTGTGTGTTGTGCTGTGGATCCTGTGTGTTGTGGTGTGGGTCTTGGTTTGGTGTAGTGGGGTTCTGTGGGTTGTGCTGTGGTCCTGTGTTGTGCTGTGGATCCTATGTGTTGTGCTGTGGTGTGGGTCCAGTGTGTGTGCTGTGGGTCCTATGTGTTGTGCTGTGGATCCTGTGTGTTGTGGTGTAGGTCTTGTGTAGTGTGGGTTCTGTGGGTTGTGCTGTGGGTCCTGTGTTGTGCTGTGGATCCTATTGTTGTGCTGTGGTGGGGTCCAGTGTGTTGTGCTGTGGGTCTTGTAAACTATATATTATATTGTGCAATATAGTGTACATTTTACTATACATTATACTGTATATTAACTGTGCATGCTACTGTTCAGCATAATGTATTTTAAAGCGTGGAGTATACTGCACAATATACTGTACATTATATCATATATTATAACGTAGATCATATTATGCATTACAATTTACATTATCCCTTACACTATGCATTACATTATACTATACGTATACTAAATAACATGTTATATATTATACAGCACAGTGTTATGTACAGGGTGTCCCAAACTTCACTATGTTTTGCCAATCACGACATTTTTATATTAGTTTTGCTGTGCCTTCTCAGAGCCTCTGCTACGTTCAAGAGGTGTGAAGAACTCTCTTCCACAGCTTGAAGCTCCATATGACATACTCAAACCTCTTCCAAAACTTAGAACCTCAAATATATATACAAACACTTTCACTGTCATATCTGAAGTTTCTTTCCTTCAGTTACTTGCTTTTAGCTGAGGCGACTGTAATCCGTAGACCTGTGATTTCTCTAATTCTTATAGTGTTCGTCTTAGGTTTTATGTAGCCTTGTACATAAGACAAATATCTGAAGGCGTTTTTTGTGAGATTGTGTTGCGGGGTTTTGATTTACCATGTTCAGTCCAGCTGCTTGCTAAGAATTTATCCAAGGACGTACTTGCTATGTTTATATATTGATATGAAGTTGAAGTCATTGTGAAAAGCAAACTGCGCTAAGAATTTTTATCTGAATGACGCAAGAGCTCCCGAGGAGCAGAATAATATTTAAAATGCCATTAATTACACAAAATAGATAAGAACTATTTGGCTCGATCTCTATAACTGTATTCAAGACTGATTTACTGACTGATAGAATACACACTAAGTCATGTATTAACAGCATGTGTTCAAACTTAAACTCACGTTAAGCTATTTACCAAAAAAATCACAGTTACTCACCTTGACTTTGTTTATCCAGAATACATGAATGAGCTAAGTCGTCATCTGCTTCCCAGTTCGAGTTTATGAATAAACCAGCCCACACAGACTCAATATTACTGACTTTATGAATGAATTACTGCCTACCTTTGTTTAGGAATGAACCTGCTCGTTTTGATTCATTAAAACCTCACTTTTGAATGGAGAAACTCTCACATGTTTGGTTATGAATGAACCCGCTCTCTTTGATTCATTAATTCGGGTTTTGTGAATGGACTGGCCCACGTCTGGTTTACATGTCGACCGCTCCACCCATCCCCATCACGTCAAGATTCATGAATAAAACAATGCAGGCTTATAGTTTCTGCCACATGATGGCCTTTTCATATCACACTCAATCATTGATTCATAATTTTGATGCTTCGCACTCAAATGCATCTAAGTAAGCTACACATTGTGTTTGTCCGCATTCTTCTTCTCCTTTGTCTTCTTTATTTCCTTCCTCTTCCTCCTGTGCTCTTCCAGGGCTAAGGGTAAACACGCAATTTTTTACTCTCAAGGTTTTGAAAATTATTTTACTATTGCCACTTTTTTTTAATTGTGTCTGAATTAATGAAGTCCACTCATTGTTATTTGATGAAAAGTACGTTGAAAAAAGACTAAAATCGTGCATAGTGATGCAGTATCTCAGAGCCATCCTCATAAACTTTGTCCAAATGCTCATTAATTCAACAGCCGCCCTCTTGTTGATGAACGAAAAGCACCTTTAATTTGACTTACAAGTGTGTTCGAATTCTTCATGGCCAATTCTTCTCTCACCGCCTGTGTATGAATCACTCCTCACTAAATGTTTCACTCACTTCAAATACAAATAATTGCAAACAAAACCTAAACACTAATCCTAGTCAAACCTATGTCAAACTACGCACGAAATGATTACATAAAATGACATCTTGGACGAGCATAGCCTGAGAAGAGAAGGGGAATATCAGGAGAAAGCGCCAAGCCACTACGACTATATATCGATTTTGAAGGGATCAGAATAAGGATTTGGGATGGGAATGGGGGTAAAGGAAGGGGTGGTACCCAAGCACTTGGACGGTCGGGAATTGAACGCCGACTTGCATAAGGCGAGACCGTCGCTCTACCGACGAATCCAAGTGGTTGGCTTCTTATTTAAAACATAGAATTTTAGTTTTAATTACAAAGGACATTATAATTTAATGAAAGAACAAGCATTCTTTCATTAAATTATATTTCATTAAATTGCTCTAATAACCGCGCCCAAGTTAAGAGACTGTTGAAACGTAAAAAGGCAAATGAGCTTCTGATTCACAAGCGCGGGGGTCCTAGGTTCGAGTCACCTAGAGCCCAGGTGAATGGACAGTTGAAGTGTTTTCCACTGACTCATTCTAAACCCCACAGTATAAGTACAAATACAGTCTAATACTATTAGTAATAGGTCAATATTTAACATAAACGTCTGACACTCAACTGACAGGGGGATGACTACTCAATACGTTGCAAATAACAAAAACTGTTTTCTCGCAAATAAATTTATGTTAATATATTTTGTAAGTTCATGCATAGTAACTCCATAGGTATTGTTGCGTGTTTTGGTTACAGTGATTTAAGGAATGTTTGTACAAGCTGCAAGTACATGAAACGCGTTTCAAAAAAATGATACAGTCGTAGTAACACTGACTTAAGTGAGCAAATATGAGCAGGACGGGATTCGAACCATTGGTTCTGCGTCATCTCAAACTCGCGCGAGTCTGCGAGTCTAAAGTGACCCAGGAGGCTCCTGCCTTCACGCTATCCTGCTCCACAGATGTGCTCATTATCACGTTATCGTGACTTCATTGTGTATTGACGTCAGCCCAAAACTACAAATATCTTTGTGCTGACGAGTCACAATAACGTGGCTGAAATATGCTGACCAAACCACACACTAGAAAGTGATAGGACGACGAAGTTTCGGTCCGTCGTGGACCATTCTCAAGTCGATTGGTTTACAATATCTTTCATGCTAATAAGTCAGTATTGGACAAATAACTTGTGAAACCGGAATTTTTTGTTTTGTTTTGGTTGACGGTCGACCTCGCACACTGCTCGCTGCTGTTTACATGCAAAACTTTCCTTGAAGAGTGCGTTGTTTACTGTGTTCCAGTCATCTTACCTAACATAACCGATCTTAGGCATAGCTAAACACGAAATCATAATACATCATAATGATAAACTTTATTTTTCTTAAGTAAAGAACATAAGAAATACAAGGGAGATTCTGACTAGACTCCCTATTTTAACACTTTAATAAACACACACAATATATATATATATATATATATATATATATATATATATATATATATATATATATATATATATATATATATAAAAGAAGCGAAAATATAATTGGTCAATAAACAATACAGTTTTACTGGGCTTATCTGACTGATTGGCATAAAATACTGCCATGTAAAGCTTGGGAGGTTTCTTATAAGTACATCAGTATTATATCAAAGAGAACAGTGTGTGTGTGTGTGATTTAGCACCTAGTCGCCTCATGATGATACCTTACGCAGCGATACCTTCTCCACTCATTAAATAAAACTCATCGCTCACAGGGCAGTAAAGACTGCTACGTTATTTATGCAGATCCAGTGTGAGTAAAATACACGTCGGTTATCTATTACGAACTCTCTTTCTACCGCTTTTTCGTGGGGGTGGAAATTAGAAGGCGAGGAAAGATTTACAGAATTTGGTGATGTAAATTGATGATCAAGTGGCAGGAGGTTGTCTTAATGACACGATGGAAGACAAATCGCCGTTTTGATTTACAGAGGAAAAGTTAAATTAGCAGGTGGTTGGCATTCTGGGAGCGAGGCCCGAGGGACTCCCTAATGAAGATAATAGTCGGGATGCTTGGTATGCCTCGGTCGTGCTCAGATCCCGCTAATAACAATAATAACCTCACTAATAAGACTTGTTCTGGAACCCCCTTCTCAACCCCTCCACCTCGTCCTCCTTGGCTCATCCAAGGGACACGTGCGCGCGCACACACACACACACACACACACACACACACACACACACACACACACACACACACACACACATTGTGAGTGTGTGTGATTTAAGTGATGTGGTTTGTGTTATTTGATTTGTGTTATGTGATTTGTGTGTGTGTGAGCAATTACTAAGTGAGTACACTACAGGGGCCTCGCGGCTGAGTGGGCGGCGCTTGGATGTCGTAGTCCCAATGACCCGGGTTCGATCTCCGGCCGAGGCAAAAACAAGTGGGCAGAGTCTGATGCTGATGCTGCTGATCATCTTGCAGTAAATATGTACCTTAGAGTTAGACAGCTGCTACGGGCTGCTTCCTGGAGATGTGTGTGTGTGTGTGTGTGTGTGTGTGTGTGTGTGTGTGTGTGTGTGTGTGTGTGTGTGTGTGTGTGTGTGTGTGTGTGAGTGTGTGTTACAGAGAAATATATGTAGTAGGTATAATAGAGGAAAAGAAAGATTGGTTAGAAAGGTGGCGTAAATACAATGTAACCTTGATGAAAGTTGAAGATCTGAAGGAAATAAATCTCAAGATGGAGGTAAATGTGAATGGGTTACAAAACAGTATGACAGAGGTGGAAGAGAAAGATAAGACAACTAAGGAAGTGAGAAGGATAATAGTGGAGAGAATAAAACTAGTAGAGAATGTAACCGAGATATGAAGAGTAAGATCAGATAAAATTTTGCTGCAGCTGGAAAAGGTTTAGAGAGAAAGAAGATACTTAAGTCAACCGTATTAGTGACTGTAAAAATTCCTGAAGTCATGAAGTGTACAAAGCAGGAGTTGGAGAGGGTAAACTCTGTTTTAAGCTACAATCAGCCTGAACCAGAGGCAAATGAGGAGAAAGACCAACATGAAATAATAGAAACTCAACACAGATTTCAGACCAGAGAGATAACACTGGAAACGGAGCATTACTTAAGAAATCATTCAGAGTAAGTGATTTTTGCAAACAGCAATCCAGCTAAAATATGCTGGCAAAAAAAACTGTTGATGGATGAAGAGAAATACCATGCAGTATTTATCAGACAGGATGTGTCCAAGGAGGATAGGGAGACTGAAAAGTATGTGGGAAGAGAAGTAAACGAGGAATGAGAAGATCAGAAATTGGCACAGTGTGAAAGAACACGCAAACCTGATGACAGAGAGAACTACAGAGGAAAATAGTGGGGCTGCCAGGTTAATAAAGCACCGTTAGAAGGACGTATATGCAGGAGTGACTAAATCGCCACGCATCCCCTTCCCCCTATCAGAAATGCAAATGCAGCAGCAGGAACAACTTCCCACAACGAAAAAAAAACAGCCCTGTTGTTATGGTAAGCCAAAAAGTTATGTATATATAATGCAGATGGAATTACTACTAATAATATTACTAATAACAGCCACACATCATAACAATAACGGAAACAAGCCTAACAAGTGTTATAGGATTTTTTTTACGAGGATATTAAGTAATAAAGAAAGGTTGGGTAAACACAATCCACGTTTGTCGGGACAACCGTGAACACCTCCAAAAGAAACTTAGATAGTTTTCTTCAAGAAGTGCCGGACCAACCGGGCTGTGGGGGATATGTGAGTCTGCGGGCCGCTCCAAGCAACAGCCTGGTGGACAAAGCTCTCACAAATCAAACATGACCCCAGGCCGGGTTTGGGGGGTAGAAGAACTCCCAGAACCCCATGCAGGTACAATCCAGGTAGTGGGGTTGTGGTGGGAGGGTCGTGGTGATGTAGGCCTGTTACTGTAGCAACACTGCAGATTAGAAGAAATATAATTATCAGAGGAAACAGTCCAGAATGAATACATACTAGTAATAGCAACAATGGGAGACATGAAGCTTGTGGCAGTGGAGAATTAAATCTCCCTCTCCAGCAACTGAAGGCCTAAAGAAGAATATGACAAATGCAACTAGAATTACCTGAATGAAATGGAACAAGCTGCCACTGTGGCAAGGGGATTAGGAGCTATAATTCTAATACTTGAGGACTGTAACCACGTCGAAATAAACTGGATAGATTATGAACCTTCCACAGAGGTGGTGAGACATGGATTATAAAACTGATAGACACGGCAGCCAGATACTTCCTTATTCTTCCTTAAGCAGCAAATACATGTAAGTATTTAAACTTCTTTATCCTCAATTGTGTGGTCTTACAAACTACACTGGCTAAGAGTCTATTGTATTTTGGGTAAAGAGTTGGATAATTTAATAAGTACCACACATATTGCTATATCAGTATCCCGTCTATATTGCTATATCAGTACCCGTCCATATTGTTATATCACTACCCGTCTACACTGCTATATCATTATCCTTTCCATATTGATATATCAGTATCCCGTCCATATTGCTGTCAGTAACCCGTCGTTATTGTTAAAACAGAACCACTGTTTATACTGCGATATCATCATTCCGTCCATATTGCAATATTTCTACCCCCCTACACATATCCAATTAATCCAACTAGCACCTGATCCTTATCCTTCCGTCAGGACCCTTTCACAACTGATTTATCTAATATGCCACGCGCAGCGTTCTCTCTGCCCTTACCTAATGAGCTGTGCTTCTCAGTCCCATATCTGGCGCATTGTCATTCCACGTTTAACACTACCCCCCCTTGCCCAAGCGTCCAGTACGCGGCATTTTAAGTCCCGCGATCTGTCGTTGCAGCTCTGAGCGCCACCCGAACACCCTTGGATTCTTGCTGATGCTTAGAGTTGCTTTTCTGTTTTGTTTTTTCCTTTCAAGTCTGTTTTTATCCTTTACATAGAAACGGATAAAACAAAAAAGTGAATACATCCATTCTCTCTCTGTTTGGTGATGGTCCATTGTTTACCGTGCTTTGATGTTTGTCTGCACTTGCGTCTATCTTTAATTTGTTTTTCCCTTTCCATTGGCTATCTTGGCTATCTGTCCAGCGTGTGTTTACTTCATCCACCATCTGCCTACTTACCTATCACATTACCCAGTCTCAGTTTGCCTTGCCCGACATCTATTAAATTACCCTCTTTCAAAACACATCGCAACAGCTAATTATTCCCCTGCATCTTACCCCTACATTCCCCTCCAAACGAACAACCAACCAAATAGAACAAAATACCTCTTTTCAAAACACCACAAATCTACGACTCACAACCACCTTACCCCATTCTATTTACATCATCTACCAATATCCACTCTTTCAGCCACCACTCCACAGACCAACCCACCTTTGACTCACCCACCCGCCCACCGTCTTGCGTCCCCATTGCGTCTTGCATCATTCTTGGCCCTGTTAACCCATTGCTCAACACCCACTCATGATATCACACTAATTAGTAACATACACATACACCTCTTGCGACAAGTGTGTGTATCGGTGGTGTATTATTCATGACTTTACAGCTGTAGATCGTCCTGCAGTAAGGCCTGTCTAAGTGCGAAAGAAATCTAGTTATTCAGTGACGTAATTCTACAACGGGATCTAACCGGCGAGATCTGTTGACAACCGGCCACAGGTGAGGTAATTACAGGGGTACTCACCTAATTGTTCTTGCGGGGTGGAGTTTCGGCTCATTGGTCCCGTCTCTCGTCAGTCAATCTACTGGTGTACAGATTCCTGAGCTTCTCGAGCTCTTTCATATCTACATTTGAAACTATGTATGCAGTCAGCCTCCACCACATTACTTCCTTATGTATTCCATTTACTACTTTGACATTAAAAAAGTTCTTCCTAATGTCTCTGTGGCTCATTTCGGTACTCAGCTTCCACCTGTGTTCTCTTGTGCGTGTACCACCCGTGTTAAATAATCCATCCTGGTGCACCCTGTCAATTTCCCTGAGAATTTTATATGTGGTGATCATGTCTCCCTGAGCTCTCCTCTCATTCAGCGACGTGAGGTGCAGTTCACTCAGCCTTTCCTCGTAACTCATGTCTCTTAGTTCCAGGACTAGTCTGGTGGCATACTTCTGAACATTTTCCAGCTTCGTTTTGTGCTTGACAAGGTACGGCGTGTGTGTGTGTGTGTGTGTGTATCTGTGTGTGTATACTCACCTAATTGTACTCACCTACTTGTGCTTACGAGGGATGAGCTTTGATCCCGCTTCTCAACTGTCAATAAACTGATGTGAGGTTCCTGAGCCTACTGGGCTCTATCATATCTATATTTGAAACTGTGTATGGAGTCTGCCTCTACCACATGAGTGCTTAATGCATTCCATTTACTAACTATTCTGACACTGAAGAAATTCTTTCTAATGTCTCTGTGGCTCATTTGGGTACTAAGTTTCTACCTGTGTCCCCTTGTGCGTGTTCCACCCCTATACTCACCTAGTTGTACTCACCTAGTTGTTCTTGCGGGGGTTGAGCTCTGGAGCTTTGGTGTGTGTGTGTGCGTGTGCGTGCGCATTTGAATGTTTAATATTGCTGTTTGTGTGTGTATTGCGTGGATCATTATGTGGCGTGCGCTTCTGCTGCAGTTGTGTTTGCGCGCTGAGCAGCAGCGTCTGGAGCAGCATTAGCAAGAACATCTCAGTCGAGACGCGATACAGCATGATCATCTACATAGTAGATAACCAAGGGTAGTTAAGACAACAATCAATGTTAGAGAACAGTGAAGACAACATCTCAAGATATAATTCTTAAACGTCGTTAAATCACAACCAAACCAAAATCTGAAACGAAAGAGGAAACGACAACATAAACAATGGCACGAGACAAATAATAACAAAAGCATTATCAGCAGCAATAACAGCATGATCAGAAACAGCAGCAGCTGCAGCAACAACAGCAGCAGCTGCAACATAAGCTGCGGCGGCATCAGCAGCGTGGCGTTCCTCACTGCAATTTGTGTCACCGCTTTTGGGCATAATACATATCGCGGATTGTCTGCGTTTGCACGACCGCTCAGCTATACCGTGCAATATGCAAGGTAACTCGACCCTCCGCTGCCGAACCTGAAGGGCTTGGGACTCGTTTAGCTTCTGTCGTTGGCGTTTGAGCTGTTGCTTAGCTTTTGCTCTCGGAGCTTGGTCGTGGTTTAACTTCTTTTGACAAAGTTTGGCCGTGGTTCAGCTTTTGTTGACCGAGTGTAGCAAAGTTTGGCCGTGGTTTAACTTCTTTTTTTCAGAGTTTAACCGTGGTTTAGTTCCTGTTGCCGGATGTTGGCAATGGTTTAGCTTGAGTTATCGGAGCTTGGAAATGGTTTATACCTCCTGTTAGCGGACCTCGACAAGAGTTAGCTTCCTTAGGCGGAGCCTGACCTTGGTTTAGCTCTTCGCTCTGTGAATGTTGCACACGGAAGGCAAGATAAACCTACTTGTTTTAGTCCAATCCGCATGACGTGAAGTCCCTTTCAAATAAACCAGTCCAACATGAAGGGCCACCCCTCTCAGGTGGAGCAGACACTCCTGAAAGGAAGCCCTCTCAGGTACGCGTATCAACGTGTCTGTTGTTTCAGTCTCCGCCTCCACCCCGGGGGAAGGCGGATGGGAGAAGGTGGTATGCAAGGCATTTCACTCCTCGGAAGATGGGGGCGAGGGAGTCTTAATTTGCACGCCTCCGGGGGACCGATCGATAGAGGGGGTGATATTACAGGATAATTTACTCTCTCCGAGGATACGAGGGAAGGATAGGGATTAATATTTCGCATAGTTCACTCCCTCGAGGGCAAGGACAAAAAAAAATAGGGATGGGTAGGAACCGCTCGTATATTAGATAAAGTCCGAGCCACATGGGTCTAGATTGAAGGATTGGCGCCTATTTTTACCTAATTTTCTATCCCTAGGGGAATAGGGGGGGGGGGACGAGAGGGTACTACTGGAGGTATATCACCGTCCCTGGGGCTAGAAGGGGTTGATAATTTAAAAAAAATACCTGAGTCCTGTCCAGCCTTCACGGCAGTTATCGACCTGAAACGTCCAGCCTAAGATGACTGGGTGGGATGACTTCATGGACGACCGTTCAGGGCGGAGACGGCCGTTCAGGACGAAAACGACCGTTCAGGGCGAAGACGGCCGACCAGAACAATAACGACCATACAGAACGAAACGACCGGCCAGGACACCGTTCGTTATACACTCGACAGACATCAAACATCCCCCCTTGAAAGAGACGGATGTCGTCCACACTTGGGGACTGTCATCTCTAATGATTCGTATATATAGGCAAGACAATAGGATCTCAATATATAGGCAAGACAATAGGATCTCAATATATAGGCAAGACAATGGGATCTCAATATATAGGCAAGACAATAGTGATCTCAATATATAGGCAAGACAATAGTGATCTCAATATATAGGCAAGACAATAGTGATCTCAATATATAGGCAAGACAATAGTGATCTCAATATATAGGCAAGACAATAGTGATCTCAATATATAGGCAAGACAATAGTGATCTCAATATATAGGCAAGATGAGGATCTCAATATATAGGCAAGACAATAGGATCTCAATATATAGGCAAGACAATAGGATCTCAATATATAGGCAAGACAATAGGATCTCATATATAGGCAAGACAATAGGATCTCAATATATAGGCAAGACAATAGGATCTCAATATATAGGCAAGACAATAGGATCTTAATACATAGGCAAGACAATAGGATCTCAATATATAGGCAAGACAGTAGGATCTCAATATATAGGCAAGACAATAGGATCTCAATATATAGGCCAGACAACAACATCCCTTTCAGGCACCTAACAGTTCACAGACAACAAGGCTCTATTAAGGAAGATATCGTCTCTAAAATAACCAGATCATCACCAGAGATCTCTTGACAAACAACACCAAAATAATCGACAAATACAGTGACAATAGAAGACTGGACACTGGCGTGGTATTATACATCAAACAAAGCAAGCCAACTATCAACAGCCAACTAACACCAAATTTCACTCAGCCGTCTTTGGGAACACGACGAAACATACAATATATTCCCCTAGCTATAATGGAAAACTAATATTATATATATATATATATTATATATATATATATATATATATATATATATAGATATATATATATATATATATCTGAGAATTATTATTATAATAATAGGAGGTGCCTCGTATGGACGAATTTACCTTGTGAAGTTTACTAGAGTTCTTCTGAGTTATATAGTATGGAGCGGGAGTCAAGGTGGAGGTTGGCCTCAAAGAGACAGTACGGAAAGCTCCATAAAGGCATTCCAAGGAAACGGTTTGTCTGGTTAAGCGGCTGGAAGAGACCTTCCCGGAAAGGATCGGGGAGTGGTCTACCTGCCGGAGGGGATGTAGGGGAGGAATGGAATGGAATTATCAGGAGAAAGCGCCAGCCATTACGACTATATAGCACTTGGAAGAGGATAAGAATGAGGATTTGGGATGGGACGGGGGAAAGGAATGGTGCCCAAACATTTGGGCAGTCGGGGATTGAACGCCAACTTGTATGAAGCAAGACCGTCGCTCTACGCGCAGAGAGAGGAAGGAGTAAGATGAAGGGAAGGAGGAGGAAGGACGAAGAGGATAGGTGACTTGATAGAGCTGCAGGTGGAAGTGATGTAGGTGGAGTAATTAGGCTTGTGAGATGAGAGGAAGAAAGAGCATAATGGTGCAGGGGTCAATGTGGGTAAAGTAGGAGGTGGAGGAAGGGGAAGAGGCATGTAGGGTTTGAGGCAGGGGTGAGTCTAGGAACACACAGGTGTCTCGATGGCGGGTGTTGACCAACCACATGGTGTTGGGGGGTGTAAGAGTGGGGGAGACCATCAACCATTACCACATGGTGCGGGTGACTGTGGTAGGGGTAATAATTAGCTACCTGGTGTTTAAACACTTGAATACTGAAGATTCTGTCGTGTGATCCCAGTATATACACAAGCTTCATAGTGTCATATCAAAACCGCATTTGAAAAATAGAGAATGCTTAACGCGTTTTCGGCTACGTCGCCTTCATCAGAGCAAAGTAGAATAAAAATCTCCAATCTACTTTGCTCTGATGAAGGCGATGTAGCCGAAAACGCGTTAAGCATTCTCTATTTTTCACATGTGGTTTTTCCGCATACTTAGATCAGTGTTTGTTTTTTTTTATCAATGTTTCATATATATATATATATATATATATATATATATATATATATATATATATATATATATATATATATATATATATATATATATATATATATATTCCCATTTTCCCACCCCTCTTCACCCCATCTCTTCCTCCCATATCCTCCATCTCCACTTTCCCACTCTCACCCTGTTCTTCGAAAATTTATTATTAAGAATCACTGAAATAGTCGTTTTGGTTTATCTAGAATATGTATTATTTCGAAGGACTGACAATTCTAGGAAAAACACGCCAAATATTTCATACGTGACACCATGAAAATCACGTGTTGGAGTCTAAAATGCTAATATCTCTTCATACAGTTAACTCATGTCCGTTCCGTACCTCAGACCATTCGCCTTGCAAAGGTTGGTGAGGCTATCCCCAAGCATCTGATCTCCAACCTTAGACAGACAAGCAAACATATGTCTGTTTTGACACATGTTTGCCAAAACTAGATCCCGTTCGGATGGTAGAGGGAGTTGGGGATGTATATGCATAAGGGGGTGGATGGAGAATAATGCAAAGCGAACGAAGTTGGAAGAAGGAGAAAGGAAGATAAAGGAGGGATCTGGGAGGTGGACGAAAAGACCATAAAGCACCTTTGGGAGCGTGGAGATCTCACCCTCCCTTCTCCCACAACACCACCTTCCTTGACCTCTGTCCTCCGCCACGGCCTCCTGGTCAAACACCTCACGATGATAATCCCAGGGTAGCGTACTGGGACGACTCGTGCGCGCGGACACGCACGCCGAGCCAGCGATGGATTGGCGATAAATTGCCGAACCTCGCGAATAAATTGGATACCGGGGAGGGGTGATATATTGGCGAACTCGGCAAGGATTTCGCGAGCTCGGGAAAAGGCC
Organism: Procambarus virginalis; assembly: GCA_020271785.1. Taxonomy (NCBI): domain Eukaryota; kingdom Metazoa; phylum Arthropoda; class Malacostraca; order Decapoda; family Cambaridae; genus Procambarus; species Procambarus virginalis. The sequence goes on from WNGS01052365.1 coordinate 6,330,084, forward strand.
CAACTTGTCTGGAGATTAATTAGCGACCTGGAGAATGAATGAGCTCATAGGTGAGCTTCATGGTAAATTTACAAACTGAGTACTGAGTTGGCATGCTGACAGATGAACAGGAACCCTAGGGCTAAATTGGTATGTTGAGGTATGAATTGACATACTGTAGGCTAAATTATGAGCCTAGTGGGTGGAGCTGGAATGAGATTTGACATGTGTGTGTGTATAACATGAGGTTATTATCAGAAGAAACCGCTGTTAATATGGTTACATTGTACATGAAAGGGATATGAGCATTGACTAAGAGTGAGGATATGTGGATAAGACAACTGGGTTATGAGGATAAACTGTAAGAGCTGCAAAATGATAACAGAGAAAGAGCTGGGATATGGGGCAAGACTAAGAGCTGGGTAATGAGGCTAGAGTGTCGGGATAACAGGAAATGCTATTATCTGTGATATGAGCCTTGTACTCACCTAGTTGTGCTTGCGGAGGTTGAGCTTCGGTTCTTTTTTCCAGCCTCTCGACTATCAGTCAACTGGTGTAAAGGCTGGCGAGCCCATTGGGCTCTATCATATCTACATTTGAAACTGTGAATGAGTCTGCCTCTACCACATCACTTCCTAGTGCATTCGATTTGTTTACTATGACAATAACAAAATTATTTCAAATGTCTCTCTGGAGGTTTCCACCTGTTCCACTTGAACCAAAAACCACATGTGTGTGTTTGTGTGTGTGTGAGAGTGTGTGTGTGTGTGTGTCCTGTACTTGTGAATCTCCATCGGTATCACATCCATCCCCAATCGGTATCGCAGAGTCCACCATTGGTCTCAAAGGGAACACCATCGGTATCACAGGCTCCTTACCCGCTCATAACTCTTGCTCTCTCTGTAATCTCAGCCGACGACTAAGCCGCTATTTATTACATCCCTATCATTCCAACTCTCACACTGGCAATCAGACGCTCAACAGGCAGTCATAAATTTTGGTATCGAGTTATGGATTAAAAAGGAGTATATGCTGGCGATGGGGTGAGAGGGAGAGGGAGAAAAGGTTGGGGAAGAATAGAGAGGGCTTGGTGGGGGCAGAAAGAGGTGGTGAGAGACGGAGAGAGAGAGCTGGGAAAGAGCAAACAGGGGTTTATGAGAGTCAGAGAGTCAAAGAGGGTAGACGAGAGGGCAGAGCGGGATGATGAGGGGATAGAAAGGGCTGGAATGGGGGCGGAGAAGGCTGATGAGGGTTCTTTAAGGGCAGAAATGGTTTGTGAAAGACAGAGTGGGTTTGAGAGCGACAGAGATGGCTGGAGAAATAACGTGAGGAGACAAAGCATAGAGTGGGCAAGAGTCCGATGTAAGCAAAGTAGCAGGATTAGATCAGACCTCCTTTATATCAAATTAATTTAAACCTATAATGCCATTAGTCAATAGGGAATTGCCGGAGAACTTAAACTGCCACAAATGTAATACCCGTATTAAAAAAATAAGATAAATACGAGAAAATAAACAAGAGACTGGTGTTGGTAACATACAGAAACTAGCAGGTTGTAGTGAGAGAGAAAGTGACAGGCTGGAGAGAAGTAACAAGCGGTGTCCCGTAGGGTTTGGTACTTGGACCACTGCTGTTCCTGATTTATGTAAATTAACCCCCAGAGGAAGTAGAAACGTACACGAAAATTCTTGTAAACGACGTGAAGATGATGAGAAGAGGGCCGAGACAGCCTCCAGGAATGGGCTAATAAATTAACGGCCGCTAAACTTTTCTCCTAACATAAAATAATGAGGTTTGAGAGAAGAAAGAAAACCAGGACATTAAGTCATACGAGAAAATAAGCTTCAAAATAACAAGAAATTAGGAGAGACTTGGGAGTTGACGAAAGATGATTGGTGTCATCTTTAACACCAATTTTATATGTCATGAGAATAACATCAGATCTATACGCAAAACTTGCTAACATAAGAAAGTCACTAATGAATTTAAGGACGAAATCTTTCCAAATTATGTACACAACATTCAATGGAAGATGCAGCACCAGCATGGAATCCAAACGTGGTGAATAATAAGAAGGAAATTTATAAAGTTCAAAACGAGGCCACGAAACTGGTACCAGACATAAGGGAGACGAGCTATGTGGACAGGGTTACACAACTCAATCTAAAGACACTAGAGAAAAGTACAAGAGATATGATCACAACATATAAGATACTGAGGGGGGAGAACAGACAAAATGGATACAGAAAATATTTTTCAGTTCAGGACAACAGAGCAAAACATATATGGAAGACAAATGAGTGAGATAACAGAATATGCAGTAGGAGTGGTTCAAAAACAGTTATGAATGAGTACAGGAACGAACCAGGTATTATACCAACGAGTGGAATACTACACCAAGATCCCTGAAGTATATAGGGATCTTAGTCTAGTAAGTTTCCACTGTGTTTACCTTGTAAGTTTACCACTACGTAAACCAATACACGACGTCCCGGCGCACGTATCGTGGTGTTTAAGGTGACACCACACTGCCATAAGTGATCCCACTGTTTATTACACACCAAATAGTCGTATCCAACCTCCCATTAGCACTTACCCTCCACATACTACCAGTTCCCCCTCGCCACCTCCCCTCCACTCCTCCACCATCTACCCCCTTCCCACTACAATCCCTCCCCTGCTCTCCCCCTTACCCACAGTTTCTCAGCTGATCCCTACCTGTATCCACACTTCATTCAACAAACTAACCTTGTGTCACGTTTGTCGGATTCATCGTCTCTTCAGTTCCTAGTGAATAATGAGCGAGGTATTTCCCAGACTGCACTAAGAAGAAGTTTTAAAACTTGCATTCTCCTCCCTGTCGACCATGTCTTAGGTGGTACTTATCTCGTTATCTCTCCAGGGTTTGGATATATGCCCTCGAGGCTTCGGCGGGTTGTAATCTCCGAGGGCATCTACCGCGCCCTATGATAATTGACTTCAAAAATCCTCAGAAATCAGTTCCTCTCCTATTTTTTTTTTTGGTGTTGACAAATTAAAGAGTTTTCTGACCGGTCGGAAAAAAATATGAGAATATTTTGAGTTTTTCGGGGTCGCGAACCTGAAGCTGATTCATCTTCGTCACTGATGATATCTCATCTTGACTTACCTCTGCTATCTGAGTTATATATTTTATCGTAGTGAGGCGAGGCCCAAAGGATTCCTCTCCGGACGATGAGGATTTTGGACGTTCGAGATCACGTCTTGAAGATGTTTAGAATTCTAGGATTTGAAGGTGTTGGTGCCAAGGGAAGATGTGGGTGAGATTGGGCGTTTGGTAATTGTAATTTTTGAGTAAAAGAAAGTAGGAAGAAGAATGATAATTGAGGATGAAAGCTTGAAGAGCTTGTGCTGTTGGAGCAGCTATGAAGGTGGGCATATTGGTGATGGGAAAGGAATTGGAATCTTCGGTTGTGTCTGAAATAAGTCTTTGGGAAGCGTTTTGTGCAGCAAAGAACAATTAGTTAGCATGCAAAATTTTGATAACACAGGTTTGAATATTGCATCGTGTTTACAGAGGCAGTTGATTCTATGGCTTGATTTAAGGCTGGGTAATAAAGCTTGACTATAGAGGCTATATTATAGATGCATGATTAAAGAAGTTTTGAAATAATATAGGATTGATTGTAGAGATTTGATTGCAAGCACTCTTGTATATACAGACTTGGTTATAAAGGTGAGGGTGTGGTTAATGGTGGTGTGGCTAATGGTGAGGGTGTAGTTAATGGTGAAGTTGTGGTAAATGGTGAAGGTGTGGTTAATGGTGAGGGTATAGTGAATGCTGAGGGTGTGGTGAGTACTGAGGGTGTGGTGAATGGGATGGTGTGGTGAATGGTGAGGGATATGGGTAATGGTATAGGAGGGGCTTCGTCACGGCCTTGTGAATTTATTCATTTGAGACATCAGACTATTGTGTTTTCTGTGTGTGTATGGTGGCTTGAAGGAAATGGATGGTAAGTTGGGAATGTGTGTGTGTAGTCTTGTTGATGATTTGAGGGGATTTGTTGGTGATTTGTTGGTGATTTGTAGGTGATTTTATTAGGAATTTGTGGATGGGGATTTGGCGATGTGTAGGTGTGTAGCTTTAGGAGTGCCTACAGCTCCGGGCCCCGCCTCTTTAGTGTTAGTCATCTAATGAAATGACTCGAGTTAGGGCGCTCCTGCTTATCTTATTTTCTTTGGAACCCTTGTATGCAGTGTATGGTATGTTGGTGGGTGTGTGTGTATGTATGTGTGTGTGTGCGCCGCGCGCGTGCGATGTGTGTGTGAATGGATGTGTGTGCTCTGTATGTTTGTATGTAAGCGTTTGATGTTTATATCTGCAGGGTATGTGTATGCTCTGTGTATTATAATATTCATTTTGTCGGAGACAGACAGCTGGTGTGTATTCTTACAGGTTAGGCTTATATCGAGGGGAACCCCCCCCCCCCCCAAAGAAAAAAAAAGGTTGAATTACTGACCTTACCCAGGATGCAATCCCACAATAAATTGACTAACTCCTGGCTACCTACTTACTGCTAGGTGACAGATCCATTAGATGATAGGAAATATGCCCAACCATTTCTGTTCCGCCGGGGATCGAACCTCGAATTCTAGATGGTGATTAGAGAACGAATCGGACTGTAATACATTGGGGTCCTGTACCGGAACCCTAATACATGCTGCATAAAACGTATGATCTGTATACATGTGTAGGAGAACGTGGATGCTTTTTTGTTTGTGAGTAGAACATCTGCGCCGAGTGTACAGGTGTAGAAGAACATTCGGTTACATTTATTTATATATTTTGCCGTTTTGTGTTATCTCTGAGTGTATGAAGCAACGCATACACATATGTACATTTGTAATTAAGGGCACATATGTACAGCCTTTGTATGCCATGGAACTGTACATTTGTAAGTAGATCACAGAACATGGTATGTAATAACCTTTGCAGGAATATGTGCAATCGGCACATGTGTATGGATCCTCAGCACGTGTTTATATACACACACCTGTAGAGGTTTTGAAACAGGTGTCTCCCAAACATTGTCGTCTCATCAAAATACGTCGCATTCTGTTTATGCGGAATTGACCACTCTATTGAGAATGACACGTATTAGTAAGCAAAATTTAAAAAAAGGCACCGTAATTCTACGTCTTTCTGTTCGTTGGCATCGATAGGTTAGGTAGGTTGTTGTGGGTGTCATATAGTTCTTCTGTTAGACGCACCAAAAGTTGGTATTTTTTACGGAGTTGAAATTCAAGAAAACGGGATTTTAAATTTCGTTTTCAGATTTCCATTATTTTTGGTCTTACGTTTTTTTGTAAGTTAACTTTTTTGTTTTTTGTAAGTTCATTTTATCTAAGTATTAGCTTTAAAAGGAACTTTTTTATATGCAACTATACCTATATCATACACTAATCTCTCTTCAGTCT
>WNGS01052365.1:6335544-6348044 GCA_020271785.1 Procambarus virginalis
ATATTAACGTCGACAATAGTTGTTTTCATTCTTTGCTGAGGATTGAGGATATATTTCTATAAAAACGATCAAAGAAGTATTAGGAATTTAAAGCCAGCATTTTATTTAACCCATACAGAAGTTGTACTCGTCAGAGATGCAGCAGATCCCCAGCGTGCTGTGAATGCAAAATCAGCACTTTCTCAAATGTAAATATACATATTACTATATATTAGAATTTTGTGTATACTTAGTTCTTGATTACGTTAGGTGCTTAGGTTCTGTTAGCATTTATTTGTATTTGCAGTACGTGGATGAAGCCGTTAAAGAGGTACGATTCGAACACAATAGTGTAAGCAAAGCGCTCTTGGAGGACTTAAAGTCTTGAACATCATCAGTTATGAGTGGTGTATGTGGTAATTTGTATTCATAAACTACCGGTTTGTATGCTGGATTAACGAGCCTTTGGCTTAGTTCAAAAGGACAGGCTGATTTCATCAATTAAATCCAGATCTTAAGGATGGGTGAGATACAACGCTCAGTGAGTGTTCAAATTTCAAAGGCCAACAAACATCACTCGAAAATTCAAAAACAGTAACAGAATAACGTCAACAAAATGCTAATTCGACACTTCAGATCAGCTAATTCCTTGATGTGCTGAACAATAATTGAAAACAATAAAATAAATCTATGCTCCCGGATATACATATATACTGTGAGGTTTATACGAACTGAGTTTACTTTAATCCTGGTCTATGTTCGTGTATAAAGTATACCTACCGAGATGGTCAGAACTATCGTGGACACCTTTTAGCCTAACAGTAACTTGTTGGTTAGTCAGTAATTATTGTTGTGGCCTCAATAACCCTCCAGAGGTTTACAGGCCTACAAGCTCAACGCCAGACTTTTCCTGGTGGTCAGTAAACTATTGTTGTGGCCTTAATAACCCTCCAGAGGTTTATAGGCCTCAAACCCAACCCCAGACGTGCTTGTTGGTCAGCAAACTATTGCGGGAACCTCAATAACCCTCCAGAGGTTGATATAGGCCTTACGACCAACACCAAACCAAAACAAATACTTGTATAAATATAAATAAATCTCGTGCGAGACAAGCCAAACACCCCGCGCGACGCCAGACACTTACGAAATATTTACATTTATTTTGGCCCTGTTGGTGGGCGTGAGGACTGTGTTTACCTCCTGGCCGACCACCACCATCCCACACCTTGTGCTATTTGTCTCCATTGTGGCATCATTGGCGACGTTATCTTCCTCGGGCATCTTCCTGGGCGTCTCCTGCCCCTCCCTGGCCGGTGATGAAGTGGTGGAACATCAACTATTATCCCTGGAGAGAGGGGCCTTTCGGGTCCCGGATCACGAGGAAGATATCCCCATTGTCGTGTGCTTGTCGCCGCGATCTTAAACACGAGCCGGCAGGCAACGCGGAGAATAGCCCCCAGACAGGTCAAGACGATGATTTCAAACACGCCTGTTAATTAGCTTTTTCTCGAGCTATGTCTCCTCTTTTGTCTTCATCAATTAGTTGTTTTGTTTCTCCGCTGCGAGCCGCATGGAGGCCATTCTTCACCACTGTTCTTCCTTCTCTACTTGAATTTATGCTTTGCTAAATCAATTTATGCTTCCTTTTCCGTGTCATGTTTTAATGCTTTATCAGTTAGTATTCTTGTTTTCATGTCGTCGGAAATTCTGCACCATTAATATGTGGTTGAAGCAAATTTTTACAAATTAAATAACAAGTTATTTCGACTGTTGTTTACATGCAAAATTAAAATAAACTCTGTGTATGTGTGAATATATTATATATATATATATATATATATATATATATATATATATATATATATATATATATATATATATATATATGACAATGTCAGACCACGGAGGAAAAATGAAACAGGAATTTCCTTAAGTACTTTCGTATATTAATACATCTTCAGAAGGAGTATCTTCCTTACACCTTCCTTACATGAAATACATCTTCAGACTCCTTCTGAAGATGTATTAATATACGAAAGTACTTAAGGAAATTCCTGTTTCATTTTTCCTCCGTGGTCTGACATTGTCACATTTTTAATCACGTGTTTATTTTCGTGATATACACACACACACACACACACACACACACACACATATATATATATATATATATATATATATATATATATATATATATATATATATATATTTATAATATACATATATATTAAAGCAAAATTCCTAAGCAGCCATGGGACTGATTCGCGTATTTCCTGAACGAACTCCTTGGTGTAAAGAAGTGATAACATTCGGAAAATGTTGAAAAGCTGTGGTTTCTGGACCTTGGCTCTAGGCAAGTGGGAGGGAATAGCAGCGTTACTGATAGCTTTGTGGCCCGAGGCCGACCTGCCTGTTCCACGGCCTTCCCTTGATGTTTAGTATTACAGATGTTTAGTAAACCATGGGGATGTTTAGGAAACAATTGAGAGGTTTTGGAAACCAGAAAGATAATTTGGGGGGGTAACCATTGAGATATTTTGACCACTATACTAAGATACTTAGCGAACCACTGATATGGTACACAAACCATTGATAGGACTAACCAGTCGCTGATAGGGTTAACTGATATACTTACTGAACCACTGATATGGTTAGCGAACCAGTAGTAGGGGTAACGAACTACTGATAAGGTTAGCAAACTTCTGAGATTTAAGCGAATCACTGATATGATTATCTAAACCTTGATACGTTTAGCGAGGAACTGAACATTCCATTTTGCTAAACGTTTTACTAAACATTTAGAGAACCAAGAATATGTTTATGAAGTCATTGAAATAGTTAAGATCCTTTTGAAAATTTTGGTTAACCTCTGATATTAGAAAATTTAGGATGTGTTTCAGAAATCAACGAAGCGATTAAAGAATAAAGAATGCGAGTAAAAATCAAGAATATGCTTAAGGAATCAAAAATGTGTTTACGGAACCAAGTATATCTTTAAGGAATCATAGAGAGGTTTGTGAAGACCTAAGAATCTCAAGAGTCATGGGAAGTATATAAAGGAATTTAGCTCTTTTCATACAAACTGACAAAATAACTCATGTTCTTAGAATAGAACTTTATGGTTTATACTAAGAATATCTGCTTGGAAAAGCTGTAATATAATATCTGGTAGAGGTGGCATCTTATCTGAACAGATGAGGAAAAGTAAGAAAAACAGAAGGCTCCCGTCCTATACCCAACCCCTTATACTCCCCTACATGTACAAGGAAATGAGATATATGATTCCTAATCCTGCAACTTCAACTATAGTGGACTGCTACTAGCAATAAAGGCCACTACCAACACCAAGACAAAAGTAGATTCACTTTACTACTTTTTTCATTTACATGAGATAGCTTATCAATCCCTGTAGTATTTATGTATACTACAGAAGAGTACAGACGTTAGTTAGTATTCGACAGTAATGAATGTACGTGAAATGGTTGACAATACAAATCTTTAGTCTGGATTCCACTTACGAGGGTGTTTGTGTGTGCTATTTGCACTGTAATACACTACAGTGTAATACACTACAGTGTAATACACTACAGTGTAATACACTACAGTGTGATGCAGTGTTAACACCTGATGTATCAGCTTACAGCACTGGCTTTATGCACTTTGAGGAATCGGCTTTACGACCCGAAAACAGTAGTTTCTCTCATTCTCAATCAGATGCTTTAGTTGCTCTAAAATAGTGGTTTTAACTTATTTTCAAGTTGCTTCTTTGCCACCTGCAAAATAGTGACTCTTCACTCGAAAATAAATGCTTCAATCCATCTAAAACAGTGGGTTGACAAATTTATAACAGTGGGTTTACTCGACAATATTATATGCTTGTACGTGGGTTACTCTCCTTGGTCGAACCACCAATTATAGTAAAAAAAAAATAATAATGATGATAATATAAAAAACGATAAGTAGTTATATAATACAAATAATGACAATAATATTTATTTGCAAAAAAATGACAATTACAGTAATACAAATAATAAGGGAAAGATTAAATTGTTCTGATGGTAATCAGAACTTATTAACATTGCGACCTTTGCTATTTCAAACACCTTTGTTGTATGTAATGCATCATACACCAGCCACTGTATTATTCATACTTGCACTATTAACTTTAGTCTCGCCTTTAATCAAGTCATTAATTATACTTTCGCAATTAATCATATAATTACCCGCTCGGTTTTAATTAATCGTTCCGTTGTAATTAATCACACTTCACAAGATTAAATTGACCCCACCATTAGTGGCTATCCCATGCACTATTTCCTATACCCTGAGCATTAACTATACTCTGTTAACCACTCCTATAGAGAGACGATATACCCGCCCACACATTCTTACGCCCACCCCACACACCCACTTTGGAACAGAGTGGGCGGGTTTCCCCCATCCGATGTGATGCATCGGACACTGCAAGGAATCTGATATATGCAAATTTCATCAAACTGACCCCGAAGGACGAAGCTTTGAGTGTCGAAGTGAACCTCCTCTTCCACCACCCAAAACATGAATGGTGCATTCTTCACCAATATTTAATTAAAGCAATAATAATAATAATATAATAATAATAATAATAATAATAATAATAATAATAATATGACAGTAAATATACTAACTGGAAAATAATAAGAAAAATATTAGTTATAGGTATCATCATAGGATAATATTATTATTATTTAATATTGTAATTATATTAACTCTTTGTAATAAAGTATGTTTTCAACACATCATCTGTGCTGGTTTTAGTTGATTGTTGTGGTTGTTTAAGGTATTTCTGTCTTTGGCTGTCATCAACGTGAACTGTTCTCTCTCTCTCTGATCAGTTAGGGGTCACGGTAGTAACGCTGCGTTCGTTCACGATTAACAAACGGGAATTCTGGGTTCGATTCCCTTGCGGGACAGAAATGTTTGGGCGCGTTTCATATCGCCTAATGCCTCTGTCCACCTAGCAGTAAATGGGTACCCAGGAAACACTCAGCTTGCTATAGGGTTAGAAATAGGGCCATTGTTTTGATCCTTCCTACCTGCTTCCCTACCACTTTCCCTATTTGCCTCAATACCGGCCTCCCCAACAGCTGACCTACTAGCAACTCTGCCTGCCTTCGTACCTGCCTTACTTCTACCAACCGCTCTTCCTATCTACCTACCTAGCAGCTTCCCTATTAGCCTCCCTAAATGCTTCCCTACTAACCTCCCTACCTGCTTGCTAATGCTCCCCGACCTACGCTGATGCCATCTGCTGCCCCCCCCCTCACAAAAGACACTGGAGAGAGGGTGGGACTCTGGGACTGGCTGCGAAAGGTAATTGAGGAAGGGGTTATGGGGAAGGGAAGGAGGGGGGTTTGCCGCGGGAAGGGGTCAGTGATGGGTACATGGGTACGGGGTCTTTGAGAGGGTGGGGGGTATCTTCTGTTGTTCCCACCGTTCACAATATTCTTTTGCTGCTGTCAAGACTGATAAGCGCACTGATAACAGTCTTTCAACTCCATTTAAGCGATAACTGAACAATGTTCAAATTAATTAAGAATTTAGCCTGGGCAATGATCAGGACCTGTTGGCTCCGATTATTAATTAGAAATTGTCAAGAAAGTTTGAAAATTTGATGGAAACACTTGTGGGAAAGCACATTCGTATTAGGTAAATTTGGGTATGCAAACAGGTGGATGGTTAAGCTGAGGGATTGTTGCAAGATGTATTGTGTTCATGCAATTTGTGAGGAAGCATTGGGATTATCGGGACTGAGGATTGGGGTCGGGGGAGGAGTTTGAATAGGGATTTTATGGGGTTTGGGTAGGGCATGGACTGGGTTTGGGAGCGGGTTTGAACTTGTTGTGATAGCGGCAACAAAGGACTCATGGATGCTTCTTTCTTGTTTCGCGTGTTCCCGCCCGTGGCCACATGTTCCAGTCACTGGAAGACAAAGAGGCAGTAGTGGCCCACCTTCCCTTCCATGACAGCTCTCCTCTAAGAATATACTGAGGCAGTGGAATGGGACAGAACATGCGTCTCTCTCTCTCTCTCTTTCTCTCTCTCTTTCTCTCTCTCTCATGTTCGACATGTCTGCCTTGCTTAATGACATCTGGGGTACTTTTCGGCTACTCCTTTGACCAGTTGACATCAGCCTGCTTGAAACATAACTGTCAGGAACTCCCCTTCTCTGAAACTAACACGTGAACTGTAAGACAGAGAACCATATTAAGCTGACGTCATGAACTGTTAATCACTACCTGCCACACCATGGCAATGGGAAGCCAAACCGAGGTCTTGGTCACGGTTACGAACCGGTCGACCTCGAGACAGGTTCGTAAGTTCAAATCTTCAACTCCTGAAGAGGTTGACTTCAAGTTCCGTCTCTATCCTCCCTCACACGAATGATTTTGATTGCTGCCACTGGAGGCGGCTAGTTTACTGTGCACCCCATACTCATAATGTGATCGGTTGCGCAAAAAGAATTACAAAAGATTTTTATCAGGCATCAACACAGTTGCTGCGTAATCCGTTATCGATTGTGGAATGGTTCTTGGTCCTTGCGTCTCGTCTTGTCTCAGACAAGCAATGAAGTTTTAGAGTCCTAGATCGGACACTTTCCATGTTGTACTCGGTGAGATCTCTTCCTGCCTCTTCTGTTGATACGTGAGACGGTACTGTCTCATCGCTAGGAATCGAACTGGGGATTCATATATGATTAGGCCGGTATGATGCCCACTCCATCAACTGTACTAGTTCATACGCATTTATGAAGGTAATTGCGTGCAATATATGCTGGTGTTACGCAAAGGGCTTCATGTTATGGCGCTAATTAATGAGGCGTCCTGTGACGGCGCAGGTTAATGGGACCTCATGGGAAGACGCCGGTTAATGAGACCTCGTGTGAAGTCGCAGGTTAATCAAGCAAACGCATGCAGTTACCTGTGCACTTACTAGCAAAACCAACAGTGACTAAACCTTAGTTAATGTAGAAATATATATTTTGGCATAATAACTATCCTCCCAGACATGCATTCACAAACACCGCCTACCATTATTCACCTTCTGGCGATGTTTAGGAAAAAAAAGAAGCATTCTTTGACCAACCAAACACGAAAAACAAACACACACACCATGCTCGATCTTCATCTCTTTCCTTCCCCCTTCTCCCTTCCCTTCCATCTACCCTCTCTCCCTCCCTCTCCCCAGAGCCTCCCAGCCCACTCCTTCGCAATCCGTGGCCGGACGTGTCAATAGACAGGTGATGCAGCAAGTAAGGCTCTAGACGGACGATGCTTCTCCTAATTAGTATGCTCCTCTATGCGTCAGAGACGGTGTTTGTGGGCGAGAAGGGAGGGGGGGGGAGAGGGGGGAGGAAGAGAAGAGAGAGAGAAGGAGGAGAGAGAGGGAAATTAGGGATTAAAAGGGAGGAGTAGTGGGAAGGTTCGAAGCTCCGACTTCGACTTCAGCAGGTGGAAGCCCGTCATTCCCACGCGTCGACATTATCTTGAAAACGGTGTCGCGGTCGTGATGTCTCAAAGATGCTGATCGAGCTGATGCTCCGCGAGTCGATACCCGACGTGCAAGCGGAGATTAGAGATCTAGGCGCACGTGATGTGCATAGATAAGTCCAGGAGCCAGAAGGATGCTGGCGATACGTTTCTTCTTCTTTGTCATGACTATCTGCAGTGTTACGAGGTGGCCTACTCCCTTACAGAACCGAAGACTTCGTACGTCACAACTCATATAAATCTTTACAATTCTGGCTGAATTGAACATATGTACTGCAGAGTAAATGAAACTTGCCTATTTAATCAATATGAAAATATATTTACCTTGCACTTTGAGTAGAATATATATATTGGTAAAGCACTGTGTATTAGCAATGACGAAAGAAGTATTGATAATAGCAGCAATATCAATAGTAAGAGTAGCGGGATAATGCCATCGTCACGAGACGATGGCATTATCTTAATTATTCAAACACCACACTAGAAGGCGCCAGATATGACAAATAATGGTAAACAAACTTGTAAGGCCGAAGGAGTCATATATTAATAAACATCGGAAACATGAGAAACATATGACATAACAAATAATATATACAGAAAAAAGTAACTTATTTAGTAAAGAGACACAAACCCCACACCAGAAGAGGAGACGACGACGTTCTGGATCATTATTTAGTCGATTGTATTTTATATTGATATTTCCTTAGAAAAGTTCATTTTTGCCGCAATAACTGAACCTCTGGATTTATCTTTCCGAAATCCTCTCTAAGCTTAAAGTATTTTATTCTACTCAACTAGGTCTCTGAAGGCCTAAGAGGGAACTTCAAAGCCTTATGTGGTGAACAAATTAGCTAATATATTAGCAACTCATTACATCTATCAAAATACATTCACCTCACGCTGGAGTGTAAACAGCTCATCTGTAAACAATCTACATTGTTCATCCGTACAATCACTGATCTACTTTCATTTCACCATATATATAAAACACAATCTTCAGTCAATATATAACAAACATTGAGGTCTTAATTACAATTTCAGATTCAAAGAATTTGTGCTTTTATTGATTATAAGGAAAGGACTTCCAAGAAGGAAGTTATGAGGCGGTCAAGTGCTTCACCCGCCACCAACACTCATAATCAGACCAATCTGACCAGTAACTCCAATGGACCACTCCAGCAAAGAAATTTTTAGGCCTATGATATACTATCATTTTAATTTTCTGTACAAAAATATAGTTTGTGTGCGAAACGATTTACAAATATGTAAAAAAAAGGTACACAAAAGGAAGAGGTGATATTTCTCACCACACACATTCTTTTACAATCGTCAGATTGTAAAAGAATCACTGATGATATTCACTGTCATAATATTATCACTACAATGATATTATTGCTTTCAATTGACACGCAAGCTGCCTTTAATCTTTAAACGGAAGGATACCTAGAATTAGCAACTCAAGTTTACAGGCATAACCATTGTTGTGAATGACCATTCTCCTAACAGATATACAATTTTCTAAACGAAAATTATTGATATATGTAGAAAGTTCACCACTGTCATCCAACAGGAATCTCAATCTCGATCGCATCTCGCCATATTCGAGACACTATATACAAAATTTGATGCAATTTGAAATAGTTGTGAATTCCCTACGACTCTCACAAAATATACACCTATTCAAATGTCTACATACATTCGAAGCCTCAATCCAATTTGCAAAAAATCCTTAAGAGCGGGTACAGCGATGTGACTGAGAAGTATATTCTTTTTATATAAAGACAAACACCCGGAAAGGGCAAAACTACCTTTTGATTCGAGTATAACCAGAGCAAGAACAATATACAGAAAATATAGAGTTATCCCCCTCCTAAACAGAAAAAATCCTGTTGAGTTAGATTAAGAATATCACCTGGAGAAAATCAAGCTATCTCCCTCAATCCTATAGAATCAAATAAAGAATAAACATAAAACAATGAAGTTATCCAACCAAAAATCCTGAAGAGTCAAATTAACACTATGGGGAAAACAAAACATGCTAGCACCTTCAGTTCTACGGAATGACAATACCAAGACGAAACGCACAAACACACACGAACGCAAATATCATCTATATAATCCTCCTGCAAGCACACACACACCTGCACTACGAATAATGACGCGATAAATTGGCCCAAGTTATCTCTCTCATTAGCACAATGGTAACAAGAACCAGAGGAGAGGAAGCACCTCCGGGCACCTGTGAATTACAGTTTCCTTTTCGTCCAGCGTAATCTAGTCGTATAACTCACTTGTCATAAATATTCATGTCGATGAATCACCCACGAGGTCTGGAAGCGTCGACTCATTGTCTGTACTTCTGATACTTATGAGATGTATTTGTCTATTTTGCTAATGGTATAGCTTTTACTGTCACTTCTTCCGCTGCTGTTGCTGCTCTTCTTGCAGTCACTGTTCCGCCTCCAATTACATTATAAATATATATATATATATATATATATATATATATATATATATATATGTGTGTGTGTGTGTGTGTGTGTGTGTGTGTGTGTGTGTGTGTGTGTGTGTGTGTGTGTGTGTGTGTGTGTTTACTATTCCTGAAGGGTCAAGCTGTTTAGTCTTGGACTCCGCTTTTGACCTAATTTTGCTCTATCATTTGTCCTCTCTCTCTATCTCTCTCTCTCTCACACACACTTCCCAAGATGCAGCCGATAGAAGATCTCTAACACCCCACTTCCCAATTTGCTGCTAGGTGACCAGAGGCTTCATTTGAAAGAAATTTGCTCAGCCGCGATCTGAACCCGTGACTATAATTCCCGAGAGTGTGTGGGTCACCGTCAACCGGTTGGTACACAAACCGAGACAGCAAAAAGGAAGTAGTACTAGGGAAGGTTGGAGGTTGAGGTGGGGAAGAGCAGGTAGAACTTTCCCTTTCCCCCTGCTCTTCAAGCCTTGTTCATCCCTTATCACCCTTCAACAACACTATCATTGTGTTGACCAGACCACACACTAGAAGGTGAAGGGACGACGACGTTTCGGTCCGTCCTGGGCCATTCTCAAGTCGATTGTAGCCATAATTTAGCCACGTTATTGTGACTCATCGCCTCCACTATCATTGCTTCATTGCAGACTTTTATTAGCGTTTCATTGTAATATTCATAATTAAAAGGTTTCATTGTCGCTACAATTATATAAAGGTTTCACTGTCACTATGATAATAGAACTATCACTGTCACTTGTATAATGTGAATGTTTCAGTGCACATCAGCTTCATGTAAGAGCGCGGCAGTATGAATTTGCCGGAACATTTTTATACGTCGCATAATGCCTTATGATGTTACTAAGTGCAGTGATACTGCGTCACGACATGTCTACTTTATATCACTGCAACACGAAATATCTGTGTCACATCTCTGCGTCATGACATATCCGCATATGTCGTGACAACGACATATGATGTGTCACAACGCGGTGATGTTGTGACACATCTCTGCGTCACAACATCACCGCGTCACGACATCAAAGCTTTACGATATTACTGCATCAAGCTATCAATGCATCATAACGTTCTTAAATAACTCGTTATCATCTTAATCTCTGCATAAATTAAATATAAATTACCTTAATATAAGCAAACACACACACATACAAACATATTCAAACACACACAGACACGCACAAAATCCCTAATTTGATTAGGGATTTACCCGAAGCACATTTGGATTGTTTTATAATAGCACCAATAAAATGTGTGTTTAGGATTCAGAAAATACGCAGAAGGAGGCAAGACTGCAATAGAATATGCAAATTGGTCAGCACTCTACGATACGATCAGTAATGTTCAAAGGGAGAGTCATTCTAGGGGGGTCATCATTATCCAGATACGAGGCTGGTTTTATGAGCTTTCGTTCATCAGAAAGGGAATGGAAAAAGAGGTAAGGGAATGAGGTAAATAATATATGAGGGTAATGAGACAAGAAGAGAATTGCCTAATTAAGGCAGTAGGATAAATTATAGAGGCTTTATCCATATGATACAAGATGTCATGTGGGAGGTAGACATGTTTTGCCTGGTTAGAGCGTTGAGATGGTATGTGATGCCTCACATTCTGCCACAAGAATGAGAGGAAGTGATTGATGGAACGAGGAAGTAGCACGAGCAGTTGATGATAAGAAATGATAAGAAATCGATTTGAATGCAAAATGAAGATAATAGATAGAAACAAAAAGATAACGTATTTTATTACTAAAATATTCGTATTGTCAATCAGAAAAAAACAGATAAAATGAGTGTTCAGAATAAAAAAAAATAATAATAAAAATCTGAAAAGAAGAAACAACAACTTTGCAATATTGCAAAATGCAACAAGGAGACTAGTGAAAAGGCAATTGTAATGTTAAAAATATTCATGGGAAAAATGTTAAATGATAAAGAAGGAGCTTGAATAAAGTGGAGAAAGTTATTTGACGGAATGTTAGGTACAATTTATGATAAAAATTAATTGATAATAAGAATAACCTCGCTGGAATGAGCAATGCAAGATAGACTGGATGATATATCCACCGGAGATAAAAGGATATCAGCCCAGTTGTTAGAGGACACGAATAAATTATATTAAATTCAGTTAAAGATAAGAGAATAATAAGGGAGGGTAAAATTTTCCATTAGTATGGGAAAGTGGTAACGTACCGGAAGGTTAGAAAACAGCTTTGTCTCTATCTTTTAATAATAATAAATGAGTGTAAGTGTAATGAGTTTAAGAACTATAGAGGCTTGTAGAACAAAGTTTAGCAAGACTTAGTTTAAAGGAACTAAGAGTCTGGTAAGTGTAGTGGGTAAAGTGAATGGCAGAATAGTGATAGGAATAGTGACATTTTGTATGGAATGTTACAGAATATATCTGAAAACGTAGAAATAATAAGAGGTGAGGTCAGTAGTGGAAGATTTGAGAATATCAGATATTTGCACCGAGAAAAACAAGCAAAGAAG
>WNGS01052365.1:6350544-6356152 GCA_020271785.1 Procambarus virginalis
GTTCTTAAGCTCTCAAGGCACTTATAGACTTGTATCGTTCAGCCCAAGTACGTTGTTTAACGACAGTACTATGCCCTTTAGCCCATGCAAACCAAGTTTCAGATTTCAGTGTCCCAATTTGGAATAGCAACAGGACTTGGGTTAGAGTATTTCAGGGTCCACATTTCTCTCTCCAGGTACAGAGATCGTTTGGGAAGCAGCAGTAGAGTTCTCAACGGCATTCCTTCTTATATTTGGATCAGGTGAAGCTGAATTCTCGTCGGTGATGGGTAATGAACTTGTCAGACTGCTGGTGTAGTGGCTCTGTACGCCTATAATGACTAGTCCTATTCTTGACCTTTAAAATGATATATAAAATTAGCTTTTCACATTACTATACATCAAGTCAAAACAGCAGATGATAACTTGTTACTGTATCGTTGAAATCACCAGCCTCTCGTGGCTATTTTGTTTTAATAGACAGTGACCATTCGGCGTCTTCTGTTAATTATACACAACTTTTACTCAACCAAATTTCTAAATACTATATCAGCATTAAATAAGAAATAAAAACAATAGATGCCTTGACGCTCCCAACGTAGCTGCCAGCACAAATTTCTTGCTGCACATCGCTTGTCGTTGGCTCCCTTGAGTTAATCATTTGATAATTACATAATATTTATTTCCTTGTAGCTCTTTCTGCTGGGTAATTGCTTCTTGTTGTTACTGAGTTCTTGTGCGCCATGATAACACCAGGAGAAGAAATAAATAAAGTGATAAAGCAGGAGAAGAAGAAGAAGGCGGGGGTGGAGAGTTTATACATATGGATGAGTCTTGCTCCCTTACTTGGCTAGCTCACGTACCTCTGTTTTCTCTTCTATTTCTCCTTCTCTACTTCTTATGTTCTATTATGGCGGGTTCTATTGATGTTTCCCTTTCTATAATCTATTTATATTACATTATATTTGTTGTTCTATTTTCGCTGCTTTTCTTCTGCTTTTCTAATGCTGTTCTATTTTTGTTCAACTATAAACTATTTATATTGATGTTTTCTGTTTTTTTTTCATTGATGTTTCTGCTGACGTTTCTGTTGATGTTTCTGTTAATGGTTTCTATTGATGGTTCTGCTGATGTTTCTGCTGACGTTTCTGTTGATGTTTCTGTTAATGGTTTCTATTGATGGTTCTGCTGATGTTTCTGTTGACGTTTCTGTTGATGTTTCTGTTAATGGTTTCTACTGATGGTTCTGCTGATGTTTCTGCTGATGTTTTTGTTAAAGATTTTTGTAATTAGCTTCAGTTAATATCGCAAGAATCTGGTAATCTTGTATTTGCTCAGCAGATGTTCCTGTTGCATCTATACTGTTGATATTCTTTATGTTTTGCTTCTGTAAGTGATATCACTGTTTAGATTCGTGTCGATGTTTACTAACTGCGGCTTTTGTCCTGTTGCTGTTACATTATTTAACTGGATTTTATCTTTTTAATATCCTTGATGCTGATACTGTTACTTTCCCAGATATATGTGCTTCTGTTCCATCAACTACCAGCGCACCCTTCTGCTCCAGGCCCGGTAGTTCGACGGTTTCAACGATTGAGGGCTCACATTTCTCACGTACAAAAGTGATAGAACCTTTATCGCTAGACTCTTGCCGCCCTCCCTCTCTCTTTCTTTCTATCATATAAATTATATGAGAGAGAGAGGGGGCAATATATATATATATATATATATATATATATATATATATATATATATATATATATATATATATATATATAGTTATATTTCAGGTCCCGGACACAGAAACATTACCACCGGACGAGATCTCATCGTCCCACATACCCCCATTCCCGCCCCCGTAAAACCCTCTCCCCCCGTAAAGACTGCTTCCATAACGCCTCTCCCTCCCCCCTAAAAACCTTCCCCTCAATAATCTCAATCTCCAGACTCCTTCACAACACATATGCTGACAGACCGAAACGAGACAACACCGTGAGGGACACTTGCCCTTCAAGGTTAAGTTAATACTCACAAGCAGAGGAATTGTGACACATTATCAGCTCGACTCATTCGCCCTGATGTAAGGAATCAATGTCAGTAGATGAGGAGCATTGAAGACGGAGAAAAGGATACGAGTATTTTAGTATTCCTACTTTGTACTGATGATTTGCCGTTTTGCAACAAATACAGCCTCGTTCCCAAACGTTTATGGGAAATATGAATTGATGGTGATTTATGTGAGCGTTCTGAACCATCAGGTGAGGGCACTGAGCAATCAGGTAATGACATTGAACAATACTGTGCTACATTGAACAGCTACTGTGCCAGGTAAGTTACGGGCTCACCATAGCCCGTGCTACTTGGAACGTGTTCCGAGTAGCTGAATCTATAACAACATCAACATGCTTGGCCAACCTATTATTGGTTATCGCTAAGATGAGAACTATCAATCAGGAGAGTGATGATTGGGCCAGACTACATCTCCCTATATTGTCAACACGTTTTGTAAGTTGCTACGAACCACTTGGGCAGGACGGTAGAGCAACAGTCTAGCTTCAAGCAAGTCGGCGTCCAATCCCCCCGACTGGCCAAGTGGTAGGGCACCATTCCTTCCCCCACCCCCCTTTCGTCCCATCCAAAATCCTTATCCTCATCCCTTCCAAGTGCTATATAGTCTAATGGTTTGGCGCTTTCCCTTGATAGTTTCCTTCCCTTCCTTTCTAACAGCAGCCTCAGCAAGAGAAGCTAACTGGTTTATCGCTGAATAAAAGCCTAATNTTATTAATAAATATAAAAATTACCGTTGTCAGGGACAGAGAGTCTGCACTTAGGCCTATCGAGGTCCCCACTATACCATATAGTTGTATATAGAAGTCACTATACTGACTTTCCCCAGGAAGCAACCCACAATAGTTGCCTATCTCCCGGGAACCTATTTACTGCCAGGTAAACAGCGGCATCAGGTGAAAGAAAACATGCCAAACAATTTCTGCCCCTCAAAGGAATCGAACCTGGGTATCTTTGATGGTGAGTTGAGGACGTAGTCAACTGTACTTCGGGACAAATCATTTCTCGACTAGAAATTTTCCCTTCAGCAGGTAGTAAGAAACTAGAAAAGGTGTTACACAGCAGACTAGCTAATCACTTACATCGCTCCATCTCTCCCAATCACCAGTTGACTTCCTAATCATCCACAAAGCAAGCCATCATGAGCACTGACAGATAAGAGTTGTCATCAACAAAGATCACATCATCAACAACATCAACACCCAATCAACGACATCCTCAACAGAGATCAACACTATCATCAACATTTACACACCAGCAGCAATCAACGCAGTCATCAACAAAAATCAACGTCATTAACACTAACACATCAGTGGCCGTTCAACGCATTTATCAATAACAATTAACGACATCATCAACTCTACCGGATCAACCCAATCGTCAATAAGAGATGACCGCTATCCACAACTAAGATTTACATCATCAACAACAGATCAACGCCACCGTCAACAGAGATAGGCGTCACCAAGACTTGCAGATCAACGCTGTCATCAACGCGGTCATCAACGCTGTCATCAAACGCAGATCAACGGCAGCAAACAACGCAACAAAACAACGGGGAGATCCATGTTAAATATCCATGACTAACGATCTGCATTATCAACTACGGGTTCCTACTGGTCTAATTTTCGTCGCGTGAACTGAAGCCTTGTTGCTTGGTCAGATGCCTCACATCTGACATCACATACACACTTGAGGCGCCGGTGGCTGAGTGGACAGCACGCTTGATACGTAGTCCTGTGGACCGGGGGTTCGATTCCCAGCACCGGCGGGAAACTACGGGCAGAGTTTCTTTCAACCTGATGCCAATGTTACTTAGCAGTAAATTGGTACCTGGGAGTTAGACAGCTGTTACGGGCTGCTTTTTGAAGGTAGGTGTGTGTGTGTGTGTGTGTGTGTGTGTGTGTGTGTGTGTGTGTGTGTGTGTGTGTGTGTGTGTGTGTGTGTGTGTGTGTGGAGGGGGGGGGGAATTAGCAGTTAGTAACAGTTGACTGACAGTTGAGAGGCTGGTCGACAGAGCAGAGCTCAACCCCCGCAAGCACACCTAGGTGAATACACACTGACACACACGTACAGACAATTTAGAAAAAGAATAG
Source organism: Procambarus virginalis (assembly GCA_020271785.1). Lineage (NCBI taxonomy): Eukaryota > Metazoa > Arthropoda > Malacostraca > Decapoda > Cambaridae > Procambarus > Procambarus virginalis. The sequence continues at coordinate 6,354,687 of WNGS01052365.1, forward strand.
AAGAGGGATCTGTAGCTTGCTTGTGTTGTTTATTTTATCTTCAACTGTTTTCTTTATTGTGTGTGAGCACAATAAAGAAAAACAAAGTCTCTCTCTCTCCCTCCCTCCCTAACACACTCGACAGTAAACATCAGTTCCTCCTCTTGTTCCTACGACACCACTACACAGTAAACACCTGCCCACACCCACCTCTGGCTGGCCACAATAAAATATTCTGTTATCTCCCAATGCTAATCACGCCGCCTAATTATGTCATGCTAATTATTTTAATCCTACGGGCATCTGTTCTATTGTTCTATCAATCTATCCACCTTCTTTGTGCCACAGTTCAAATAATAGCTAATGATTCCATATTAATTACGTTACCAGCATTATGTTTTATTTACACCTATGGGGGGAACTGTCCAATATTTTTATGTATATTCTCGCATGAGTGGCTTTTTTCACCACATAAGATAGTAATGAACTGCTAGGATGCTAATCATCTGACCGGATGTTGTAGCATACGAAGGATGAAGAGACTGCTCTTCTTATTTATGGATCTAACATGTGTCTCTTCTCCTTTTAGAAGGCTCTAATTGTGCGTGTATAATTACAGGTGGTAAGGGGCTGCCTTCTTGATCTTGTTAGCGGTTTCACAATGCCCGGCTGATTTGCATCTTAGCTCTTAGTATTGTCTCCGCTGCTCCTCTGTCATTGGGTGTACTGGGAGGTGCCATATAGCTCACCTGCACCCATCTAACTCACGTGTAATTAGCCCAAATTACAGGTAAAGACATGTAGACGAATACATTGTCATTCTCTCTGGTGTTGTTACGAGCGGATGTGCTGTCATTTATTTTATATTTGTTATTTTTGTTTGAAGGAAATTATATTCTTCAAATAATGTTCTTAGTCATAACAAGAATAGAGTTACTAGTATGTTGTTATTTCAAAGTTCTTTAGGGACAAGGGAAGTAGTTGTATTATTAAAATTCTATTTCTGAATTGAGTCTCTATCTCCCTAGGTTGTATTGTACCTTCTGGCTTATCTCTATTCTCCTGGGTTATCTTTATTCTACTGGGTTATCTCTACCGTCCATAGTTGAACTATATGTCCACCATTCACGAAGGAGGGAAAATTACCTCAAATGTTGCAATTAATCAACAGCCCTTAGTCGCTACAGTGAAATATTACAAGTAAGGGGCGTTGTATGTGATAGTGGTGGACACTCCCAGTCGGTACAACATGTACAAGGGTCATTGGTCCTAGCATGGTGTTAAGTTTATGGTCTATTGACCTATCAGGGTTATTAAAACCTATCCAGCTTTGGAGGGTCATTATATCCTGTCAACCTCTGGAGGGTTATGAAACCGTATCAACTTTTGAAGGGGTTTATTAATCTTTATGAACCTCTGGAAGGGTTATGAATCCCTGTCAGTTACGTGAGAATGCTTTACATTAGTCCAAGTCTAAAGTATACTGT
>WNGS01052365.1:6366556-6383993 GCA_020271785.1 Procambarus virginalis
CTTTTCATAATTTGGTAAACAGGTGTTGTGTCCTGCATATAGTACAATACTTGCTCTGGAGAGGTTTGTATGTACACTACGGACTCTGAAGAAGTTGATATATGTATATATGCAATACTATGAACTCTTGAAGGGTTCAAATATATCGCATTGGCACTCTGGAGATTTTGGTATGTTCACTCTCAGTTTGCTTTAAATCCTGTTTTGATTCCAAATTATCTCATTCAACTTTATAATGCTTTCTGATCCCAGTCATCTCTTGTTTCTTATCCAATGTTTCTCACACAACAACAACGCCTCTGCTTGACTTTCCTCATTCTCTCATTAGTATTCTCAACCTTTAGACTCTCGAGTACTTCCTTTCCTTTCATACGAATCTTCCTTTTCTTTCTTATTCTCTTCTTCTTCCTCCGCCTCTCCATAAGAGTTTAATTATTGTTTTCCTACAGGATGTATTACTAATTTATTATTATTGTATTATTATTAGTTTGCCCTCGTTCTCTTTACCCCGTTTCTAACACCCCCCCCCCCAACCCCCACCGCAGGCTCTCACACTAATTCCCTCTTTTCTCCAAGACTCCACCTCTCTTCCCCAACTACCCTCTTCTTTAACCCCTTTTCAGCTCCATCCCCACCTTCCCCTCGTTCAATGTTCCCAAATTCCTCCCACTTTCTCCCCCACCTGCCATTTCAGCTACCTCTCAACCCTCCCCTCTTCCACATTTCCCTTCCCCTTCCCATTATTTTTTTTTTCAACTACCGCTTCATCTCTCTCATCCCACCATTCCATACTCCTCTTCCTCATCCCTCCCCCAATTATCCCCTCTCCCCTCCCCAGGATCCGGGTCACCTGGTTTATTGTGGTTCGCCCACTGATCCCAATCCTTGTACCATTTACAAGGGTTGTACATTAGCATTTATTATCGTCTGTATTCAAGAAATGCATACAAAGGAGTTGTATTATATATATATATATATATATATATATATATATATATATATATATATATATATATATATATATATTTTCCAGGGGTACCCGGCGTTGTCCGGGTTTGCTTGACTGTCTTCCATCTATAGATCTATCTATTCATCGCTTTTCCTATCCATCTATTAATAAATTCATCTAGTCCTCCATCTATATATCAATAAATCAATCTAGCTATCCAACCATCAATCCATCTGTCTATCCATCAATTCTTCCACTATCCATCCATCTACATATTCATCTATCTATCCATCTATTTATCCATCTATCTTGTCTTCATCACTATCATTATCTTTCTACTCCAATAACTCCTGAACAAGTTCGTGGGGAACTCTACGTTTCATACACCCACGATTTTCGTTTAGACTTCAAGAAAATAGCACCTAGGGTTTGGGCTGCATTCTGGTATTGCTTAAAACAATGTACTTAGGCCTTCCCAGACCAGCCTATGTCCATATCGCACCCCAGACTATTCTCCCTGCAAATTTAGGTGAGGCTCCAAGCGTCTGACCTCTAACTGTTGACAGAAAAACATACACAAAAGTTTGTAAACAAAAGTAAGTTTACATACACTGTGTTTAAAGTTCACATACACGGTGTTTAAAGTTTACATACACCGTGTTTAAATTTCCCATACAATGTTTAAAGTGTACATACACTGTGTTTAAAGTTCACATACAGTGTGTTTAAAGTTCACATACACTGTGTTTAAAAGTCACATACACTGTGTTTAAAGTTCACATACACTGTGTTTAAAGTTCACATACACTGTATTTAAAGTTCACATACACTGTGTTTAAAGTTCACATACACTGTGTTTAAAGTTCACATACACTGTGTTTAAAGTTCACATACACTGTGTTTAAAGTTCACATACACTGTGTTTAAAGTTCACATACACTGTGTTTAAAGTTCACATACACTGTGTTTAAAGTTCACATACACTGTGTTTAAAGTTCACATACACTGTGTTTAAAGTTCACATACACTGTGTTTAAAGTTTCGTGAGGTATTTTCCACGCAACGAACATTACTCCGTTGTAATAGTTAACAGCTCCAAAATACGGAAGTATAACAATATTTATCTTTAGGGTTTAAAGAACTTTCTGAGAATTCCATAAAATAATTAGATAGGAAAAGAATTTGAAAAAACAAATCATGAAAGAACTTAACTTCAGTATCAAATAATTTAAACCCGATTTTTTTAAAGCGCTATTGAGTGAATTTGAATGTCTGTCAGAGGTAAGAGGCCAGACGCTTGGGGCAAGCCGCACCGAATTTTGCATCGTGATACCCATGGGTTAAGTGCCCATCATGGTGGTATCGGATCACTAGAATTTAAGATTGAACAGGATATCACATGCTCACTCCCACGATGATTTTGGCACTGGTACAATGCCTAAATACTTTGAAAACTCTTGTTTATGAATAGTATTTTGACACTTTACTCACTGATATCTGGAAAATTAACGTAAATATTTTATTCATCCTTCTTTGACCATTAAGGGAGAAACATGTAGATTAAAACGGAGCCTTTCTTAACTGTCAAGCCACATCTTTTTTCTTAAAGCCAATGGGAAACTAGTATGTTCCTTAAATATTTCCCACCGCCAGGCTGCTCCCACCAGTCGATCACCCACACACCAATGGAAAACTATTGTTATCTTTGTTGACCAAACCACACACTAGAAGGTGAAGGGACGACGACGTTTCGGTCCGTCCTGGACCATTCCCAAGTCGATTATGTTATTCTCTATTATAGTCTTTGTATATATCTCTAATTATAATAGAGAGAGGCAGAGGGAGAGAAAAAGATAGTCAGCAAAAAAGACAGAGATAGAGATAGACAGGCAGTGACAGACATAGACATAGAGAGAAGCAAACAGAGAGTCATAAGCAGACAGACAGACGGACAGACAAGGAAAGCCTGTTCTCATTAATGTGATATATTTGCATTTATTAATGGGAAGGGCCTCCCTCTCTTCTCTCTCTCTCTCTCTCTGGTAAATAAAGACTGGGGTTCATTAGGAATGGGGCGTCCTAATGAAGCTGCGAGCTTAGAGCTGGTATCCACCATCAGCTCATTTGAGCCTGACCCAAGAAACTAATTTATTTGATGAGCTTATTATTAGTTTCCACCAGGAGTAGGTTTGTTTTTATTCTGCGCTGTTACAATCAAGTTAGTTATTGGATGAATTTTGAGTCAACTGTTTGCCAGAGTATTCTTTATCTGAGAGTAGAGTTTATTATTACTGATGCTTCAAATTAAACTGTAAGCGAATTATTAGATTATTTGTTTTACAGCACGCTAATTATTGACTTTGTATTAATAATAAACTTTATTTACTCGTAAGTTACAATTAGAGCTTTCATGTGATCTGTTGACTAGATTAACCATGTATCTGTGTGTTGAATGGACATTTATAAATGCAAATCAGTCGAGAAATGAATAATCGCTGATGGGGTCATTTTCTTGAAAATGTCACAGCCAACACAAGGCTGTCAATGACTGAGCGTCTTGTGTTGTGATTTCCAACTACTGGTTGCCAAGGAAATTGACACCATGCCTTTACTAGGACTTAAAATAACCGAATAAGCTACGACAGGATTTTTGTCTTCTTCCTATCAAACGGAAATAAAACTCCATTCATTCTAGAATCTCCTTTACATTTTACCCCTTCCACAAACGGGCCTTCGCCTTCTCCTTCCCAGACTCACTCTCTTTCCCTTTCCCTCTTTTCAATCTGTATTTTCCTTCCTGCCTCATGCTCAGCTCTCCCTTCCTTTCCACCTCCCACTCTTTTTCTGTTTCCTCTCTCCATCCCTGCTTTATCATCTCTTCTCTCCATTCAAGCCTACCACCATATCTCCCTTCTCTCTCTCCACCTCCCTACTTCACGCTGTACTCTTTCTTTCTCTCTGCCTACCTCAGAAGGTCGTGAATTACTGGTGGGATGACAGGGGGCGGTGAGGCAGGGCTACAACTTATTACCTCCACTGCCCACACTGTCTAAACAACGCACCTACCCGTCTCCTTCCCCGGGCTAGAAGGAGCTACTGGCTGCCGTCTCCAAAGGGGTAATCCGAGCCCTTCCGTCGGAGGTATTTAAGATCGGCAGCAACAACCCCGACAACACCCTGTCTAGTCCAACTCTTGGCGCCTCAACAGGCGAACCCAGTAATCGAAATTTGATAGAAAATCACAGAACTGCAATGAATATAAATCTGGTTCGAGACGCTAGCTGAGCAGGTCTTGTGATAAAATCATTAGGCAAAGTAACTGAGAGTGGACGGGAGGCGCCCAGAGCTCCTGAGAGCAGACAACATCCACGCAGCGAGATCCTGCAAAGAAAATCCTCATTAATCCCCGGAGAGACTTGCAGCTCGCCAACATACGGGGTAATTACGCTCGAGGTGTTCGCAATTATACCAATCTGCGCCGAAACAACAAAGAGCTGGGGAGAGGGGTGTATAATTCGCGGGCTCCGGTCGGTACCGCCCGGGTCTCAGAAGCGCTGGAGAGACTCTGCTGTGCATGGTAACTGCCGCATTAGTGAGTTCTACCAGTGCCTTGGTGACCAACCAGCCCCATTGGTGACTAGCTAGTTCCATGGTGACTGGCTAGCTCTCCGGTGACCAGCTAGTCCCCCTGATGACTAGCCCCTCGGTGACTAGCTTGCTTCCCGGTAACCAGCTAACTCCACTGGTGACCAGACAACCCACTAGTGATTACTAGCTTCTGGTAACTAGTTATTCCTTTGATCAGCCAACCCCGTGGTGACCAGCTAGCCCCCTGAAAACCAGTCAGTCCCAAATCTGTTGGAAGTTAGAGGCCAGCATCTAGGGCCTCACCCAACCTTTCACAGTAATTGCTGTTGAGTACATGCCCAACAGGGGTTAACATAAAAAATGAGAGCTTCATGACATGGTACCAAAACGACCCCCGCAACGAATCTTGAAATAACATATCAACTCGACTCTTAATTATTATTATTTCCTTGTACCTGTTGTGTTGTCGAACTCCCTGAGGTCCACAAAATAAAAAAAATACCTATTATAATTTGCTTCTAAGAGGTCGAAATATGTTCACGACGTCATTGATACTTGGTCGTTTTTACCAAACAACTGATACTTCCCTCCAGACCAACCAACCCAAGAGTCAGAGAGAGAGAGAGAGAGAGAGAGAGAGAGAGAGAGAGAGAGAGAGAGAGAGAGAGAGAGAGAGAGAGGCACTGAGACAGAAAAAAGAGGCAAAGACACAGAGAGGCAGAAGGACACTACTGTGATACTGAGAAAAGAGAAACAGACCGCGACACAAAGACTAGGGAAAAAAAAAAAAGACAGACAAACAGAGCAAGTCACAGACAGGCGATTGACGAAATATTGGCATAGGCAGTTTTATTTACACAAAGTAGTATTCTGAGCCTAAGTAATGAAAATAGAAATATCAGATATAATATTGCCACACGTTAATGCAAAATATTCCAGGAGTCACCATTTGCAGTTATCTTAAGCCAAAATATTTTTATAAATTTATGAAACTCGGTAAATGGAATGCTGGGATTATGTCCGGAAACTTTAACAATACTGCAGACAATATGTCACAATCAACTAGCCTAGAATAAATAAAGCACACACATAAAATGTTTAGGACGAACAGAAATGTCCGTCCAGGACCCTTATGGAGTGTGAACTGTCCTAGATTGATTGATTGATGAAGATGAAGCCTCCTAAGAGGCTTAATCTTTAGGAAAGACCTGGGTAAATACTGGTTTGGTAAGAGGGTTGTTGATTTGTGGAACTAATTACCGCGTTTCGTGGTGGAGGTGGGGTCCCTTGATTGTTTTCAAACGTGGGTTGGACATGTATATGAGTGGGATTGGGTGGTTATAAATAGAAGCTGCCTCGTATGGGCCAATAGGTCTTCTGCAGTTACCTTTATTTTTATGTTCTTAAGAGGTGGCACGTCATGAATAGCCCATAACACACCCAGATTGGGAGAGGTAGCCAATATAAAGAGAGACGGACAGTGAAGTGAGAGGTGAGGTGAGGTGAGATGCGAAACATGAGAATTGAGGTAATGACAGTTCCTAGCGAACTGAAAAACAAGGTAAACAAATAAACACAAATGAGAAGAATAAACACAAGAATGAATGAAGGTGAAATAAAACAGAGAACCAAAATAGAGACACAAAGAGAGAGAGAGGAACAAATGAGAATGAAGAAGAGCTTACTTGGGCAAAACACTACGTTAGACCATGCTTGTTAAGAAGATCATGCTGTTGTTGTTTAAGATTCAGCTATGCAGGCGATGAGTCACAATAACGTGGCTAAAGTATGTTGACCAGACCACACACTAGAAGGTGAAAGGACGACGACGTTTCGGTCCATCCTGGACCATTCTCAAGTCGATTTGTGACAATCGACTTGAGAATGGTCCAGGACGGACCGAAACGTCGTCGTCCCTTCACCTTCTAGTGTGTGGTCTGGTCAACAAGATTCAGCTACTATGAACTTTACGTTTCAAGTATCACGGACTGTGGTGAGCCCGTAGTGGGCTTACCTGGCACAGGTAAGGAGCGCAAGAGCGTAAGAAAATCAGAACATTTAGCTATATGTACTAAGAAAGGCAAGTCAGCAGCAACAAAGTCGTGACTTTGGTTCATGTTAAACATGTTGCATATGAGAGCCGATTCAACATGAACGTCATCTATGAAGAGTAGAGGCAGGATACTTTACAAGACCAGGCCATAGGATAATTCGAATCCTTGACAGGCCAGAATCAAACGTTGAGTCAAACAATTTCAACACACCTTGTGTGTTTTTTTTAAGTAAATTATTAGAGAATAAATCTTTTGCAATTCTTTTGACCATGTGGTGGCTCAGTCGACTAAGGAGCTTCTGGGATAATCCTGGACGTAAGTTCGTAAATCCACAAGGACCTCATCATGGTCCTTGTGGATTTATTCATTTAATATATCACGCTATTGTGATTTTTGTGTCAATTATTAAGAGTTCGGTCAGTTTCATCAAAATATTGGAGAGGACAGTAGGAGTGGGACAAAGTATACATAACAGCCAACCATTCATCCAAAAATGGTGGTGATGAACATCTTATAACAACTAAGCAGCTATTGGTGGAACGTATAAAAATAGGTTGTTGCACCCATATGTATACAAATTTATATAATAAATTAGGCATTAAATGGCCTAAATATGGTCTAGAACATGTTAGATTAAGTTGCATGGTTACTGTTCCACTTTTCAGAATAATATTTGGGGTATTCAACTATAAATTTTTTGAAATTATTTGAATACAACAAACAATTCTTGTAAGTACGACCAATTGTTGATATAAATACTATCATTTTTTGAGGATTCTTGAGATTGGAAGCTGGAGGAGCACAATTTAACATAGATTGCTACGAAGTGTGCTAACCTGACGAGACTAACTCGATGATCTGCGATGTGTATATGGAGTAATGATTTGAGTCAAGCTTAGGGGTCATTACCCCTACCATCACATTCACACCTTCCTCGCTATACTACCTTCATCATCCCACCATCATACCCACACCTTCCTCGCTATACTACCTTCATCATCCCACCATCACGTATGGACTACCCAATCACGACAGATGGACCATCCCAGTCAATTTATATAGACTTCTAATGTTGTTTCCTTGTTCACTGTATCATTCTGGATCAAATTTATTCTCTCACTGCTCCAACATACACTTCGTACCTTGATTAAGCATTTCAGTGTTCTATTATATTCTAGATATCCTGCTTGTGTCTCTCAGAGTAGTGCATGTCCTTGAAGGGGTCCTATTGTAAGGCTTCCTATCTCTTGAGTCATTTAAATCTCCATTCAGATGCTCGCATTTCCCCTCTTGCCTCATATTTCCACAATAGACAGAGAGATAGGCAGCACAAACATCCTCCAGACATCCACTAGTGCTTGTGTTAAGAACAGATTGGTCTATGATAACCTGTGGCAGGAGATTACAGGTGAAGAATCCCCAAATCCTGAGCACTCCAGGTGCAAAACCTGAAAACAGGAACTGGATCATGATATCACACTCTGTATTATCAAATGTCCAGTCGTTTGAGTCTGTAATCTTGACGGTGTGTGGTTTCTGGGGCAATTGACCATTTTTTCAAAGTCAAAGAAATTAAATTTTGAGTTTTGAAAGTTAGTTACTTTCAAGTGACAAAACTGCCTTGGCGTCGTTTTACTTCTAAGATTCTTGTTACAGCTCCTACATCACACGTCACAGGCCACACAAACGTGAAAATAAACTGAAAAAGAAACAGATATATTTCGATGTTTATTAGTGATAACAATTCCCATATATAATATCGACATATTGATCAAGTTATCCTAGAGGTCGTGTGGATATAAATGGGAGCTGCCTTGTATGGAACTATAGGCCTTTTGCCTACAGAGTCCTTTATTCATGAGTTTTTAGGGATATATGTCTTGACTTAATATTGCGTGCTCTCATTTGGCACCATTAAGGCATCCTAATATTAATACTTGAAATGTTGCAAGACCTTTAATGAGGGTCTCTCAGGCTGCTTCTCAATTGCAAGACAGCTTCCGTATTTCCACCTTGAGCACGTGCATGTTTCCCACCTTGGGCACGTGTGGGTTTTTCATGTGTCACCGGTTTTCTAAGGGTGTTAATGATATGGTTTCTGTATACAGGAGTTGAGTCAAGAATTTAACCCACTTGGATTGGCCGGGTAGTGTCGTCCTCGCTTCTTGCTGGTCGTTGACTTCTGGTCGTCCAAGTGGTTGGGGTCCATTCCTCCTATCCCAGCTCCTCGTCCTCATATCCCAGCACCTCGTCCTCATATCCCAGCACCTCGTTCTCATATCCCAGCACCTCGTCCTCATATTCCATCACCTCGTCCTCATATCCCAGCACCTCGTCCTCATATCCCAGCACCTCAACCTCGTATCCCAGCTCCTTGTCCTCATATCCCAGATCCTTGTCCTTACATCCTTTCCGTAACCTACAGGCTTCATAAAGGCCTCGCACTTTCTCCGTATAACTCCGGTACCTTAATTTCAGTTCTATTTCCGGTCACATCGTGAAGCATTCCAGTACCACCTATTAACTGGATGGTCCATGTGTTTTGAGTAAAGTGCTTCTGATTGACAATTTCCTGCGGAAGTTTAGACATTTCTTTAACCTATCTGAAAGTTCCTTTGCATTTCCACAGCGACAAGGAAGAGGGGCATGTCTTTTGTCCCGAAACAGTCACACGTGTCCATTCACTTGTACTTTGTAAAACGAAGGCTTCGCTTCCTGCAAGGTCGGTGGTCGATTCCAGAAGACCTAGTGATTAGGCACAGACCTCATATCCAAAGCTCCTTGTCCTCATATCCTTTTCAGCTGCTATTTTTCATACTGGCTTAGTGCATTATCTTAATTATGTTACCGAATCTCTTACAGGGCCTGCAAAAACCACCGCAATATCCTCCAGGCCTACAAAAGCCAGCGGCAATATCCTCAATGCCTACAAAAGCCAGCGGCAATATCCTCCAGGCATACAAAAGCCACCGGCAATATCCTCCAGGCCTACAAAAGCCAGCGGCAATATGGATTATAGGAGTTACGCGGGCAACAGTAGAACTCCAGAGAAAGTATTCTACAAGGTTATCTCTCACTGGCTAAAGATGGCATCGCTTCAACAGAAATATGTTTTTTGGGTATCCAACCCTGGGTATCTATCCTGTCTGCATTATTAATGGCTCAGTACATCACGTGTGATTTAAAGCTATGGTAGATATGTTATGTGTGTGTTAAACACGTGGTAATGCTGTGTTTGTGTCTTAAGTACTTAGCAGTGCTGTGTGTGTGTGTGTGTGTGTGTGTGTGTGTGTGTGTGTGTGTGTGTGTGTGTGTGTGTGTGTGTGTGTGTGTGTGTGTGCTAAAGATATGATTAATAAGTTGTCTGGTTATAGACATTGCAGGTATGCTGTGTGTGCCAAATATGTAGTAGATAAGCTATGTGGTAGACATGTTATGTGAGCATTCAATCTCATGGCATCTCTCCAAGAACGTAGCGACTGGGATCCATCTGTGACAATAATTTGCAATTGTTTGCCTCTCTGGCCCGACGATGAATGACGAGTTATTTTCAATGTATCTAATTACTCCTTTATTAACAGGTTGAATGAATAATGCCGACAGACTAAATTATCAGTGATCTACAATAGCTTACAAGAGTTTACAATTAGTTATTTTGAACGCTTTTTTCTTGGATCTGAAATGTAATTTAATGATGGATAATGATTGGTAGATTATATACAGCTTAGAGGTGATAGAGGGAAGCACATGAGTTGCTAAGAGTAAACTGAGAAAGATTCCTGGAGTGCTGAGAGAAGGCTGTACATATGCTGCAGAGTGTAGATAAGAAGACGACAGCAAGGTCATCAATTCCTATCAACCTTGAAGTAGCTGAGGCGAAGTTACTAGTCAACATCTTCTCCTGAAGCACCCATGACGGAACAAACTATGAACGCCAGGTGAGCCCGCTGGCGTAGTTTAGGAAGGAGTAGCAAGGGTTCTAACTCAAGCAAGGAGTCGTATATAAATGCAAGCAGTCGTAGTTTGACTCAATTACTACTCCTTCGTGTACAAGTACCGAGATTCATCCTTGCCTCCAGCTGCGTGCAGTAACGCACCGTTGCGTGCGTTCTTGATGACCATCTTGAGAGACATTCTACTACCCACTCCAGATGCCAACAAAGAACTTCAAAATCAAATCTTGGGCCTAATAGGATCAATTTTCAGGCGCATTGATGGATAAGTACACGTTGAATTCTTCCCATTCCCCCACACGCACCATAAATACGTGGAAGATATGAGTTATCTGAGCTCAAGATAATACCACAATTATGCTTCTATGGATAAGCTGAAGAGGGATCTTGAAGCTGACTTTAGAATAACAGGAGATCGAAGAGCCTTCTTACTCTCGCTACACAAATCATTTTCAATAATTATATATATAATATATATAAATATATAGATATATATATATATATATTATATATATATATATATATTTATATATAATTATACAGAGCATCAAACAAGCCGAGAGACAGATACGACACATTCTAAGCAGCGGGAGAGGCTGAGGCCACCGAGAGATGCGGATGTCTCGTCAGTCTGATGTCATGTACACATCTTTATGAACCCGCCTCCAGCAAGCCCAGACACCCTCCCTCCCCCGTTGCTGTGAGTCTGTACTGGTACACACACACACACANAACACACAACACACACACACACACACACACACACACACACACACACACACACACACACACACACACACACACACAGGCAGTTTGAGGCACTAGGATGACAACAATATACAGCAATATACCCAACAGCAGCAGGTGTAGGCACTGCAAAACAGCAATAAACCCAACAGCAGCAGGTGTAGGCACTGCAACACAACAATAAACCCAACAGCAGCAGGTGTAGGCACTGCAAAACAGCAATAAACCCAACAGCAGCAGGTGTAGGCACTGCAACACAACAATAAACCCAACAGCAGCAGGTGTAGGCACTGCAAAACAGCAATAAACCCAACAGCAGCAGGTGTAGGCACTGCAAAACAGCAATAAACCTAACAGCAGCAGGTGTAGGCACTGCAAAACAGCAATAAACCCAACAGCAGCAGGTGTAGGCACTGCAAAACAGCAATAAACCCAACAGCAGCAGGTGTAGGCACTGCAAAACAGCAATAAACCCAACAGCAGCAGGTGTAGGCACTGCAAAACAGCAATAAACCCAACAGCAGCAGGTGTAGGCACTGCAAAACAGCAATAAACCCAACAACAGCAGGTGGAAGAAGGATGTGATAAGATAAATCTGGCAGACGGACAATGGTGTAGCGAGGAAAGGCTTCTCACCTGGATATCATGTCCTGTCCGGCCCCTCCTGTGTACGCAACCTGCCGGGAGGAGAGGTAGAGACCACAAAGCAGGATCCTTAGCTCTGCAGATGTCAGTTCGGCCTGTGAGACGCAACTGTTGATTGCAACTGCGTCTTGTTAGCGTTCACTGTAATGAGTACTTGCATACATGTGCGCTGTGTTTTAATTACTCTCACTTAACCGGAAGATGAGTATATTGCGACTGGTTCAGTGTTATCATATTGTGAGTTAAGGACATGATTTAAGCTGCTCATGCAAGCTGAAATTAAGCCTCAGGAAAGGGATACATGGTACTGGAACTTTAAATAATGTGCTGAATTTGTTTTCAGTATCATTTGGTCTTATCATTTTGTCCATGGACAGGTTGTCAATATTACATATATGTTACGCCAGATGTGACAGTAACTACTCCTTCCCTTGACATCAATCATCAACACATAAGAAACAGATCATTCCCAGTGTTCCAACCACCTCTCCATGCCTTGACATCAATCATGGAATCATCAGATCAATGGGAGCATGAATGAGAAAGCTGCATTTTCAGCTTTACATAACAAAACTTATTTTGCATTTTTTTTTTAAATTTAGAACAAATATTTTGATAAATCGTGCTACCGTGTAATTAAAATGGGATTTAAAACTATATAGAGGTTGATTTTTTTATGCTAAAACCTTAGCAACGCTAAGATTCATCAATAATTTAAATATCTACATACGAAACCCGTACATCTTTCCCGAATTACGGCGCCTTAGTTTACCTTTACTCCTACGAAGTTATCTCTAACAACAATTAACATGGGTTGCGATGTTTTAGAGTACTCAAACATTTTAATCAATGTGAACAAAATCGTCAAGATTGAGGGGAAGATGTACAGGTTTCGTAATTGGATACTTCAATTCTTGAGGAAACCTCACCCCCCTGATCAATACGGATAAGCTTTTCCTCTTGTATGGTAAATGGAGTGTATAGACCTAAAAACAATCGGGTGTGGTAAATTAGCCACAAAATCACAATTCCCAGCGACGTCACTATAGCTACAGCACCATACACACACACTAATAAACTATGTATACATCGAATAGTGTATACCTCGCTCCTCGGAGCATATTCACTGGACGTATACCTTGAACTATGTTCAGGACGTTTGACCAGACCACACACTAGAAGGTGAAGGGACGACGACGTTTCGGTCCGTCCTGGACCATTCTCAAGTCGATTGTGACTCATCGCCTGCATATGTTCAGGACATTGCTGACCTGATCAATAAGGTTAACATTCATACAGGGGGGGTTGATAGACTTTAATACAATACCAAAGTATACGACAATGCGCCCCTCGAAATGGATTTATATGCACTTATAAATTTATTTGGCCTGCCGCAAAGAGATGCGTTTAGTTAACTCTTCTTAACATTATTAAAGGCAGAATTCGAATGGTTAAAAAATGTTTCCTGCTGCAGGATATATAGCCGAGGATGAGGTGAAGGTGAAGCACCTCACTTATTGGTCAATATGTCCATTGCATCTTACCCATCTCCTATGTTTCCATGATGCTTATAAGTACTTATAAGTATCTATAGGCACTTATATACTCGTGGTATATACACAAAGGATATATACACTTATAAGTATACATCTTTACACCCCCACTTCTTGACATACATACATTGAGTATAATTTTGTCTAGAAGACTATGTAGAACTAAATTGTACTTGCTTATTGGTCATTAAGGTAATGTGGAGGATTCTTAATAACTTTTCAATTGGGCATTAAGGCTAACCCCAAACGGAAAACAAACCGGAACATTGTCTGAGAGGAATAACATCACTCTCTTCCAGCCAACCAAATATCTTTTACTCAGGCCAAAGGTCAACCAATCACCTTCTCAGCCACTAACCAGTAATCCCTCCACCCAACAAGTGGAAAAACAAATAAAAATCCAGCCAGCAAGCCTTCCAAATAAAAACAGACAAAAGCGTAAGACTTAACCACTTAAACCGTGTAGATAGTCACGTTAACATGCCAACTATCCGGCCAGCCAGGTAAGGTGCACATATCCCATGAGTCAGTGAAGAGGCCACTAAGGAATTAACCTTGTGATCACGCTGCATCTCCTCCTTGCCAAGGTTGATTTAGCGTGGCATGAAACAGTGAAAGAGGTCGGGTAGGTTAGGGTGGGTGGCTAGGTGGGTCTGAGGATGGGTCGTTGGGTCTGTAGGTGGGTGAATAGGTGGGTGCCTTATTGGGTCGGTGTTCCTCAACTATCTCTCTCTCTCTATCCCTCAGATGAAGGAGAGGAGGGAGCCTGAGATATCCTGGCTAGAGGACGGATGTGAGGTGTCTTAAAACACAGGTGGTAGTGTATAGCAGCTTTAATATCTACCATGTGGAGTTTGGTGAAGGGGGGGGGGGAAGGAAGGGCTGTATTACTTGTTCTGTATTCAAAAAGATAATTCATGTGTGTATGTATGAATGAATGTGCTTGTTATGTATGTTGCTTCTCTCTGAGAGGGTATTTACTTATTAACATTTTGTTTTACGTAAGACTTTCAAGACTTGGTAAATCAAACCTTAAGGAGCATATAATATGTTTCAGTCAAACTGTTTTAGATTTTTGGAGGAGTGGGTGTAAACTGTTTTAGATTTTTGGAGGATTGGGTGTAAACTGTCTTAGATCTTTGGAGGGTTGGGTGTAAACTGTCTTAGAACCAGGAGGAGAGGGGCTTCAACTGCCATAGAACCTAGGAGGATGAAAGTTTATGACCATTTTTATGTTCTGTGATAGAGTAGGGAACGGAAGCAAAAGTTGCTAGTTACATTAAATAATACAGAGCCTGGGTTATGAGTATATACCTTAACTTTGGACGTTGCTTGAATACCTTACTGAGGATTGTTACTTAAGGTACGTTAAGGTTACCTAGAAATTACAGCTGTTCCTGTTCTTGAGGTATTTTCTAGTTGGTATATTTAACTCAGTGTTTCGGATTTAAAAATTGTGTTAGTATCTGTTAATCTCCCGTTTTCTTTGTTCTTATACTTTTGGTCTGATTTTCTTTTGTTTTAAAAATTTTATCTAAATCGTTATTTAATTGCATAACATTTGATTAAAAAATACATAACCGCCTGGTATCTCTGTTATAATGATTAAATAAAGGGATTTATAAACATACGTAAACAAGTATGTTTGCGTATTATAGTTAGATATTAACTAACAAATAGTTAGATACTTGTAATTATCTTATTTGTATGGAAGGCTTTCTTGGTGTTTAAATGATATTCCTCGATTTGTTAGACGAAGGACGTAAATTTAATTTTAATTCTTATTGACTGAATTTAGTATCTGTAGCAACATTTTCAAGAAATAGATTCATGTCGAGTGTATTGTTGTTAGGAGCATCGGAGCCTCCTGTTCTTCACTCTTACGAAAACACATTCTTTAAGTTCACTCTAAAGTGCTCATATTATTAAGTTCACTCTAAAGTGCTCATATTATGAAGTTCACTCTAAAGTGCTCATGTTCTTAAGTTCACTCTAAAGTGCTCATGTTCTTAAGTTCACTCTAAAGTGCTCATATTCTTAAGTTCACTCTAAAGTGCTCATATTATTAAGTTCTGTCTAAAGTGACCATGTTCTAACGTTCACTCTACTGGACCTATAACATTATGTTCACTATTGATGTGTTCACTATGTTCACCCAATTGACGTAGAAGAAGAAGAAGAAGAAGAAGAAGAAGAAGAAGAAGAACAACAACAAGAAGAATAAATAAACGAGAAAGGAGAGAAAAAACAAAGATGGGAGATGGAGAAGGATATAGATGAAAGGGAAGGAAGTTTTAAGAGTGTAAAACATTGAAATTGTTGCATTTGGGGAAGGAGGATGAAGACGAGAAGGAGGATGAGGAGGAGAAGGAGGAGGATGAAGAGGATGAGGAGGAAGGAAGATGAGGAGGAGGAGAAGGATGAAGTGGATGAGCAGGAGGAAGAGACGTATGACAAGGAGAGAGAGAGACATTGAGGTACTGACGCCTGGGTTGTGAGTTTTCTGGATGAGCTTGGAGTAGTGAGGGTGACGTGAGAGGGTGGGGGCTATGAGGAAGGTGGGTGTTAGGGGTGGGGAAAGGGTGGGTTGGGGGGTATTGGGGAATGGGTTAGGGGGAGAGGAAGGGGTAAGAAGGCGGAGTAGTGGAAGCTGCTGTGTTAATAGCCGAGGTGGTTATCATAAGATCTGTGTATATATCATACTCTCACCACAGCTACCCCCCCCTTTCCCTCTCTCTCTCTCTCTCTCTCTCTCTCTCTCTCTCTCTCTCTCTCTCTCTCTCTACTCCCCCTCTCTCATTTGTTTTCTTTTTCAAATCAAATTTAAAATACTGTAATACATTCCTCTATTGTCTTTTGTCCCTCCATACATTCAGATACATGATTCAATTAAATTCCCAATTGTCACCACGCGCGTCTATGTATTCAATGTACTCTAATGTACTCAAATTAACTCTTCCATCTTAATATCTCAGCTTCTTGTCCTCACAACCTTCACAAGTGCTATTTAATTATACTGGCTTGACGCTATTTTGTGACAATTATCTTACCAGAAAAATAGGCTGTTATGTACTACGATGTTTTTCCATGCACTCAAATGACCTGCTATACACCACCTCGTACGTCTACGAACTCAAATATAATCGCATGTACTCCAACACACTTTCTTGTGCTGTAGTCTTTTATATAACTAAACATTCTTAGATTCCAGATCATTTATGCAGCTACCTTAGAGTACATGAAAGGTTACATAGTTTAAGTCAAGAGTAAGCTATGTCATAATAAAAATCCTAGTCAGTCATTCATACAGGGCCATGTGATCAGCAGTCTGCACCTACAAACTCTAGATGGATTATGAGGATGTTCCCAAAGAACATATTGGTGGATAAAGTGATTGCAATGCTGCAGAGGCGTCATACTGGCAGGTCTGAAGAGGTGGCTGGATATTCGGTAATGTAGTGTGTGTGTGTGTGACATCAAGACCCAGTTCCTGCTCACGCTATACAATTTTTATGCTATCGACTAGAACTTAAAAAATTCAGTGCTTTAGTGAAAAAAGGCGCGAAATACTGACGTAGCCTTGAACTAATGATGGCCTCAAAGGTTTGGTGGACTTTCTTGCTTCGTATCTCCTAATGATTTAACTAATCAACGATTCTTTTAGTGAAGCTCTGATTTCTTTAACGAATCTCTAAACCCTTTAGTTAATGAGTTCAGATATTCGATAATCTATGAACTCTTTAACGAATATCTAATCCCATTAACGAATCCTTGAACCCTTTAACGAATCTCTGTTCTCTTTAACGAGCAGGTTGTTTATAACTCCTGTTATGAGACTCTTACTGTCTGTCTGTGAGACATGCGATACACTCAACTTCTTATAGACTAGATTCTGAGCCACAGAAGATGACTTCCCTCTGTTGCTTTGGGCGCAGGAAGACTTGGAGT
>WNGS01052365.1:6389757-6405535 GCA_020271785.1 Procambarus virginalis
GGATAACTGCTTCTGTACAAGGTCATCCCTGGATAACTGCTTCTGTACAAGGTCATCCCTGGATAACTGCTTCTGTACAAGGTCATCCCTGGATAACTGCTTCTGTACAAGGTCATCCCTGGATAACTGCTTCTGTACAAGGTCATCCCTGGATAACTGCTTCTGTACAAGGTCATCCCTGGATAACTGCTTCTGTACAAGGTCATCCCTGGATAACTGCTTCTGTACAAGGTCATCCCTGGATAACTGCTTCTGTACAAGGTCATCCCTGGATAACTGCTACTGTACAAAGTCATCCACCGGATAACTGCTTCTGTACAAGGTCATCCCTGGATAACTGCTTCTGTACAAGGTCATCCCTGGATAACTGCTACTGTACAAAGTCATCCACCGGATAACTGCTTCTGTACAAGGTCATCCCTGGATAACTGCTTCTGTACAAGGTCATCCCTGGATAACTGCTTCTGTACAAGGTCATCCCTGGATAACTGCTACTGTACAAAGTCATCCACCGGATAACTGCTTCTGTACAAGGTCATCCACGGATAACTGCTTCTGTACAAGGTCATCCCTGGATAACTGCTACTGTACAAAGTCATCCACCGGATAACTGCTTCTGTACAAGGTCATCCCTGGATAACTGCTTCTGTACAAGGTCATCCCTGGATAACTGCTACTGTACAAAGTCATCCACCGGATAACTGCTTCTGTACAAGGTCATCCACCGGATAACTGCTTCTGTACAAGGTCATCCCTGGATAACTGCTACTGTACAAAGTCATCCACCGGATAACTGCTTCTGTACAAGGTCATCCCTGGATAACTGCTTCTATACAAGGTCATCCCTGGATAACTGCTACTGTACAAGGTCATCCCTGGATAACTGCTTCTGTACAAGGTCATCCCTGGATAACTGCTTCTGTACAAGGTCATCCCTGGATAACTGCTTCTGTACAAGGTCATCCCTGGATAACTGCTTCTGTACAAGGTCATCCCTGGATAACTGCTTCTGTACAAGGTCATCCCTGGATAACTGCTTCTGTACAAGGTCATCCCTGGATAACTGCTTCTGTACAAAGTCATCCACCGGATAACTGCTTCTGTACAAGGTCATCCCTGGATAACTGCTTCTGTACAAGGTCATCCCTGGATAACTGCTTCTGTACAAGGTCATCCCTGGATAACTGCTTCTGTACAAGGTCATCCCTGGATAACTGCTTCTGTACAAGGTCATCCCTGGATAACTGCTTCTGTACAAGGTCATCCCTGGATAACCGCAGAACTCATCCGTCGTGCCACCACTGAAGGGCGTCAACAGCCAGTTATAAGGCCGCTCTAAAACCTCTGGAGATAACCACAGGAACGGAACGAATCTCTCACTTGTAAGACGTTAAGTCGCACGGAGCCGTTACTACCAGTATCCACGAAACTGGTAGCTATTGACATCCAGAAGGATATTTAGGATAAGACGAAGGGAATGAACGGTACCCAACCACTTCGACCGCTAGGGATTGAACCCCGGCCTGCAAGAAGCGAGACCGTCGCTCTGCCGTCCTTTTCAATTAGTTGGGTGAAAGGAGAGACAATATAAACTAATTACAGAAAACAAATCAAAATAACGTGATGCATCCATGAGAAAATGTTTGGAGTAGGACGGTGGGCTCGAACGGCCGTCATAGGGTAATCTTTAGCATACTGCGGTGCATGGGATAAGGTGTGCTACTAGGGTGACCCAACAGTTCAATCCCAACGTCGTACTCCCAAAAACCTTCTCAAAAATCTAATTAGAAGTTTCCTTAGTCAGCATTTGACGATTTCTAAACCATCTTTGATCTAACAAACTATTTACATTTTGCTATCCACTTGTCAGTATCCTCACTTGACACGGTTATCACACACCTGGCATNAATACAAACCAAATAAGATACTTAACTGTAGTCCATATAGTTTTTAGTTTGAAAATAGTAAAAAGAGCACAAACAATCTGATAATTATTGAATCAGAAACCCTAGGCATACATTTAGATCCTCCTCCCCATAAAACAAAGATTAAATTCAAATAATCTTAAACTACAAGTAGAAAGAGATCTTCAGGAGGATAAAACTTGGATAATAGATTACAGGCAGCTTCACAGTGTTTATATACAGTGAACCATTCATTGTTCACTGATCAGTGTAAGTTGCCATTCTCTCTCTCACTGTATCTCGATACGAATGACGTATGGGATTTTATGTGTGTATTAACGACGAATACTTTGTTTTATATTGAGTTGATATTAATTAATACAGTATTTACTTGGGATACGAGAGCACACTAATGTATTTGTGTATTTTATGTAAATTTTAGGAGTAAATCTTTAAATAAAATACACAAATACATAAGTTTGGGTTTTTAACCCATGTTATTATGTCTGTGAGAAGACATTACCATAACAATATTTATTACCGATATTTCTAGGTATATATTATTTGATATGTGTAATGTTTAAACAAATATATATGTGTTCATATATATTCATATATTGTATAACATATATAACATACGTATTGTGTAATATACATATATGTTTAGCATATATATACATATATTTAAACAGTATATATATGTGACTTCTATATATCAATTATTCTATAAGTATAATGTTTAGACATATATCGACTCATGTACGTAAAGTTTGAGCATTATTTGCTCCATATTTGATCTGCTTATTTCATATTGTTATGGAAAGGAATATCTTGCTAAATATTTCGGTATGAATAACGCAAAATTTGCGTAATGTTTGATATATATTATTCTAAATGCGTAATATTTTGACATATCGCTCAATATGCGCAGTGATTTGACCTACTATATCGTCTTAAATGCCTAATGCTTTGACATATCGTTCAGAATGTGCCATGGTTTGTTATTTAGCTCTTTAAATGCGTAATATTTAGACACATCGCTCTTTATGCGTCCAACTCCGGCTTCTATATGTATCAAAATATATATATATATATATATATATATATATATATATATATATATATATATATATATATATATATAACTAGGCATAAGGAAATTTAGATGAATAATTCGATCTCTTTCTAGTATTTATATAATATCAAGGAGTTCACAATATACACCTTGATACGATCTGATCTAATCGATCTGAACTATATAGTTTTAATTAAATAAATATGCTTGATGGAAATACATTACTGAGGCAGATAACAAAGAATTCATTCGTCCACAGATTGGGTTTCTCCTGCCACAACTACATTTCCTGTTGCTACAACTACATTCCCTGTTGTTACAACTACATTCCCTGTTGCTACAACTACATTCCCTGTTGCTGCTACTAATAGGAATACTACAACTACCTCTTCTACTTCTGCTTTTTAAACCAGCGCTCGGCTCGGTATTTACCCTCACGTTTTGTAAAGATGTTATATACAATTACAATGACATTTTTGAAGTATTTACCCAGTCGTTTTTCTAAGATTTGTATTATTTTGCGTCTACTGCCAAAGGATAAAATATATTCTAGTATTCTACGATACGGAAAGCTCAAGGCAGTTTTCCTGCATTTATAATGAATTTAAGTCTTCTGAGTATTTCGAGTTATACAATCTGAAACCATTTCAAATAGTTACCCACGTTTGAGAGTATCTTTTCAAATGGTTATCTTAAAAAAATCAATTTAGTCTCCCTGCCATTAAAAAAGATCATCTTGAGAGCTATTAAAGATAAAGATGAAGACGAAAACATGAATAAATTTAAAGATGAAGACGAAAACATGAATAAATTTCAACTAATCAAGAAAACTCGAATATTGTTGCAACAAAGTAATCTTTCTACTTGCCTATGTTCCTAATTCTTGAGAATGAACGAATGGTTAACTAGCGTGAACCTCTTCCCAGTTTTTGCAGCATATGAATTATAATGAACGCAATAGCAATAGTATTAATAATGATGATAACAGTACTAGGAGCAACAGAAAGAACGCAGCCGGAGAAGAGAAGCACGGAAGGCGGAGACGAAGAGACCCACGCTGGGAAAGTATCAGAACCGATTAATAAAACTAATAATACACACAAAAATAAAAATCCCAGAGTGCCTTTGGGAACACCCAGCACACAGGTTCGAACCCTCTTCAAGGCCTTTGTGGATTTGTTCAAATAATAATAATAATAATAATATAATAATAATAATAATAATAATAATAATAATTATAATAATAATAATAATAATAATAATAATAATAATAATTATTATTATTTTTATTATTAATAACAAGGATCAGCAACAATATGGAATAATTTAAATACATGAGTTGAGGAAAATAATAATTATTTGCTTAATAATAATAGTGGGATTATCAAAATTATTTTTTGTTCCCCCCCCCTTACCCAGTCAACAAATCAAATACAGACATCATATATAAATTTCTTAATGCACTGGGTGTGCTTGTTAAACGCCCCGTGCATTCAGAAACTCTCAATAATCCCTTGAGTGGTAATGGTGTTTGAGTTAACATCAGTTTATGTCAAAACCTTTTCATTCGAATTGCTAATGTTTGCCGATATATTAGCTTCTGTTATCGCTAATTCACTTCACATCCTTCATCAATAACATGTTATTATCTTATACTATTGGGTCACTTGGTGAAAGTCTTCATTTATAAACTAGGATAAAATACAACAAGCAGAAATGAAATAAAACAAGCGGAAATAAAATACAACAGGCGGAAATAAAATTCAACACGTGGTGATAAAATACAAGCTTTGCCAAAATACAACAAGCGGTGATTAAATACGATAAGTAAACATAAAATACAACAACTGGCAGTGTAATACAATAAGTATCAATACAAAATAAAAACGTACCAATAAATTACAATAAGCTGCGATAAATTACAACTGGCGAAGGTAAAATAAAATAAGTAGCGATCAAATACAACAAGCAACGATAAAATACAACAGACGGCGATATAATACAATACACTGTCTCCACTCAATGATCCAGCAGGCTGTGCTTCGCAACATCATCACAAAGTTAATAATATACAGACCTGATCGTTCCTCAAGATTTTTTTGGGGAGGAGGGAGGGGGATACGAACGGGGGGATGCGTTCTCTACCTTTACAGGGAGATATAATCCACGCCTTAACGCAACAGATCAGCATAATTTAAACCCCTTTTTTTGCGAGCAAGCCGCCACGAACCTATTTCTCAAGGCCCCCGGGAGGGATAGCGCCACCTATCGTCCGTCATATCTGAAAATGTAAACAAAACGAGAATCTTTTTGCCAGATTTTTTTTTTTCATGAGCGGGGGAAGGAGAGGGAGGAGAGGAGGAGGGTCAGTTTTGTCCGGTGCCTCCGTGCGGGATCTGTAGTATGGCGGGGTGACTATATTTGATCGCCACAGTCCATTAGCATAAGAACCTCGTTGTGGCTCGCCTACAAACCCAGCAGCAGCAGCAGCGGTCGCAGGAGTAGCAGCAGCAGCAGAAGCAGCAGCGGTCGCAGCAGCAGCGTCAGAAGCACCAGGAGCGCAGTCCGGTGGACACTTTTAATTAGGAGACGCACTGACAAGTTGTTGGCATAATGATTAGGTTTAAAAGGGGGCAAAAAACCAAGTGAATAATACATGTGTCCCTACCGGTCTTACGGCAGCCGGCGAGCTCGCTGGTTAATTATGCGTGAGCTGACTCGAGTGGGAGGTTCGTCCACCTACACCACTGCAGAGAGGGGGCATCACCTCGAGGAGTAACCTTAACCTCAAGGATGAACTCTGAGACAGAGAGAGAGAGTTAGACCGTCCGTCACCACCTCGAGCAATAACTTCTACCTCAAGGATGAACTCCCTTTGTTAGGAGGTCGCCCATCTACACCTTAAGGATATACATACAGCTTCCCGTTCATTCCTCTGGGCTCTTGGTGACTCGAATCGCGAACCCCACACGTGTGAGACCGAAGCTCACAGCTTCCCAATTTCCAGGGAACATTCTTCAAGACTATGAAACGTTTATCGGTGAAGTTACATCAAACCGGAATTAGTAATGTTGGTACTGAACCTACGGCTGCGCGCGCAGTTACGCCGTCACTGACAGACAGACAGACGGAAATACAGAACGAACACAGTCACCTCCACAAGAATGCAGGAGAGACGTAACATAAGAACTCTACTCAATATTCGTCATTATATTGTTCATCATCATCAATGTCATCAGGTCTGAATAATAAAAACATGAACAATATTGATTTGTTTGATAGAGGAATTCATTTACCAAAGTGTATGGATGTGTGTGAGGGCCAGGAATGTTTGGAGGGAAGACTGCTGCCTTTGTGAAGAGATAGTGTATTGAGAGTAGATATATATAACATAGACTATGAGATCAAATGAAACTGCAGAAGGCCCGTTGGCCAATACGAGGCAGGTCCTATTTATATTCACTCTAACTCGTTCAAATATACGTCTAACTTATTTACCTGTGGGGTAGGTACGTAGATTAGACGTATATATCTAATGAACAAACCCACAAGGGCCGTGACGAGCATTCGAATCCTCGTCACGGCCCTTGTGGGTTTGTTCATTTGATGCATCACAGTATTGTGATTTCTGTGTGTATATATCTACACTTGCGATAATCTAACAATTCTACGTCTGTTATGTTACCCAATATTTTGTCACATACATAAATAACAGTACTCTATCTTCATCATCTTACATTTTTATTAAGCCTGCTATTAAACATTTACATTTGATTTGGAAAGATGTTACAAAAGTACATATTACAAATATCTATATTTCGACTCACTTAATTAGCGTTCATACGTCCTGGGCCGCGTTCACGTATTCCCAACCGCGTTCATTGACGCCCTGAGCCTTGCTGTCACGTCCTGGGCAACGTTGACACGTTCTGGGGCCACGGCAATCGGTGTCATCACCTCATACTTGTCCCAATATAAGTCTAAATGTATTTTTTTGTTACCTCGAAAGTTAACTCTTGATAACTCTAATGTGCCAAGACACATCCAAGGAAATTATTGAGCAGGTAGAGCCACTTACCAGAGTGGGTATGTGGTGGATGTGCCGGGGATGTGGCAGGGATGTGGCAGGGATGTGGAGGCTGTAGTGAGGTAAGAGTCCCAGCGAGATAGGTCATCATCAGTGCTGACGTCATCAGAGATCAGTTAAGCTGAGGAAAAATCAGGTCAATAGCGTCACCAACGGCCATGAATCAATGATCTAAATCTTTCGTCTCTCGGAGGCGCAGGAATATGGTTCTTGCGGGAATATATGTTTGCGGACTTGGAGCCTTATTGCTGTTGTTTGTATTTATGGAGTATATCATGTTAATGCCCCGAGGAGACCTTACTCGACTTGCTTAGAAGGTGTCAAGGACGTGATATAGAATGTGATATAGACGTCAGGTTAAACAGCTGGCTGACCTCCACACAAGCTCAAGCCCCGCAAGCACAAAGAGAGTCAGAGCTCAACCCCCGCAAGCACAAAGAGAGTCAGAGCTCAACCCCGCAAGCACAAAGAGGTGAGTACAAGCAGAACTAGCGGCATTACAACTAGTTACCAGTACAATAAAAAACATTGGAGGAGGAATAATAATGTATGTTTCAAAGTTTGCTCCTCAAGCAATCGAAAACTTTTCCTGGAAGTTCGACAGTAAGAACCTCATACTACCAATTATAAATGTCCTAATCGCTGCACAGAGTAAAGGGTTTCGAATCTCCTTTGTATGGATACCATCACACATAAATATAACCCATCATAATGAGACAGACATTACAGCCAAATTAGCGTGTAATGAAAATGAAGTTGAATTAGATCTAGGTATCCCCATCTCTGCTGTCAAAACTATATTGTTCCAAACACTCAGGTCTGATAGGAAAGAAATTACCGACTCCCAACGACCTGAAAGCACCAGTATAAAAAGCTATGATTTGTTTAGATCTGCAACCTATATCTATGGCCAGCCTGAAACGTCCACCAGACTGTGCGACACAGTGGTTGCCAGGATCAGGTTGAGTTACCGTTACCTGTGGCAGGTGGCTACAGGTGACGGATCTCCCAATCCTGAGCACTCCAGGTACAAACTCTGTGAGCAGGAACTGCGGCATGATTTCCCACACTACATTACCGAATGCCCAGTTATTAGACCATTCAGACCCGTTGGCATGAGATACCTGGAGGTTTGCAATTACCTTATTCACTCTCGTGTTCTTGAAGATATCATCATAGTGTATCCAATATTTGCCAGTGCAGGCTACTGAACATTTGACCCTGTATGACTAACCATCCTGCGAGATGGGGACTTTCAGTATCACTGCTACCTTATTCACTCTTGTGTTGATGATATCCTCATAATGCTCCCAGAGTCTGTCAGTGCAGACTACTTATCACGTGTCTCTGTATGACTAACCATCCTGTGTGGTGGGGATTTTTTAGCATCACGTAGCTTGCTTTTGAACACACTGTACTCCCCCTTCATATAGTCTAGGGGGTAGCTGCATAAATGCAGATGTACCTAATGTAATAAAAAAAGAGCAGGTTGTAAATGCAGACCTACAGCCTGCCCCAGACTACGCAACTACTCTACTTTGATCTCTGTCACTGTGTCCTCTAAACCTCTAAATCTCTTAACTGTGTATCGTCCTGTGTTTGTTAATGTCTATCTCTGTCTTACTATTTATGTCTTTGTCTGTCTGTCTGAATGTAAGTATTTCCTTGTCTCTAAACTATTTCTCTATACTGGAAAGACAGAGAAAAAGAGTAGAAATTCACAGAATCAATAAACATATTTTTTTCCGCATCGTTATCTTGAAGAGAATTAATGAGAACTGTGTTATCTTACACTATCTTCCTCTGGTTTGGCATTTGTCCTTTTTAGTGTGCGATGACACAATGATTTTAATAATTGTGTCGGGGGGACAGGCAGCCAGAGTGTATTTATTACATGTTAGGTTTATATCGAAGTTCGTCCCCCCTAACCCCCCATTCCAAGGTCGAATTACTGACATTTTTTTCCAAGAATGCAACCCCACAAGAAGCTGTTTAACTTCTGGGTACCTACTCCTAAGTGAGCAGGAGTATTAGGTGATAGAAAATGCGTCCAACCATTTCTGTTCCGCCAGGGATTCGGACCCAAAATTCTCGATTGTGAGTCGAGAACGAACCCGACTGTGCTACCGGGTCCTTGCTTCTCGGTAGTATGCTTTGATGCTTCTGGCACCATACTCTGATGCCATGATTTTGACATCATGCTCTGGAGACAATGCTGACGAGGAGTCACAATAACGTGGCTGAAATATGTTGACCAGACCACACACTAGAATGTGAAGAGACGACGACGTTTCGGTCCGTCCTGGACCATTCTAAAGTCGACATTCTCACAATCGACTTGAGAATAGTCCAGGACGGACCGAAACGTCGTCGTCCCTTCACTTTCTAATGTGTGGTCTGGTCAACTCCTGAAGCAATCATCCTGACAACTTGTATCTGACACTATGCTTCTGACACTATGCTTCTGAAGTCACAATCCAGACACGACACTTCTGACACACCGCCATGCTCATTACTCAATGATTCTGACACCTTGCTCCCTGACACCTTACTGTAATACCGAGCCTGGACAAAAACATTCTTTTGACGTAGTTGGGGCTTTGAAATGCTGAGAGGCTGCAGCAGGGATTCTGTACTGGTTAAATTTTGACTTTAATTGGGCCAACAGCCATTAAGGATAATAATAATGGAAATTGATGTTTTCGTTATCTGTGCGATACGCTATGCGTATTAGTGACTTTTCGCGAATGTAAAAATACCAACCTTATGTAATCTCACCAACTCATTGTACCTTCTTGTGAATAAAACTATTCTTCTTCTTATTATTATTATATTAATACCATACACCTAATAAAATAGATGTGTGTGTGTGTGTGTGTGTGTGTGTGTGTGTGTGTGTGTGTGTGTGTGTGTGTGTGTGTGTGTGTGTGTGTCTGTGTGTGTGTGTATATTTTAATGAATGAGAGGAAGAAGGAGGAATTATCAGGGGAAAGCGCCAAGCCATTAAGACTATATAGCACTTGGAAAGGGTTAGGATAAGGATTTGGGATGGGACGGGGGAAAGGAATGGTACCCAACCACTTGGACGGTCGGGGATTGAACACCGACCTGCATGAAGCGAGACCGTCGCTCTACCGTCCACCCCAAGTGGTTGGATTTATTGAATGAGAGAGAAAGGATTAGATCAATGAATCTTGCAAGGCTCTTCAATATATTTCTAATGATTTTTAATTAAATCTGATTTGTTCCCATTTACTGAACTTGTCTTGTTAACTCCCACTACCTTAGGTCTAGATAAGAACTCCATTTATTCCTTACGTAACTATTAAACTCTAGCGTATATATCATTGTCAACAGATAAAAGGTCAAACAGCCACGAAGATCATAATTTTCATGTATATTGTATTAGGAATGTTGTTAGTAGTGTTTAAATTCAACCATTAGCTGTTTGGTCTTCAGGTGGGGATAATATTGTTATATTCCTGAAAACAAAAACAGAAGAATGTAGATGTCATTCGTTTAGTACATAACCTGTTCTCTGAGCTATGAAATACAGTAGAATAAGGAGAAAGGGGGTCAGCGGAGCGATAGAGGAGATAACCCTCAATTAGCAGACTGAGCTCAGTAGGGTACAGAGTCAGCTAGGATACAGAGCTCAGCTAGGATAAGGTCAGATAAGAAACAGAGGTCAGCTAGGAGACAGGTCAGGAGGTAGATAAGTGAAAGACATATAGTACATATATCTGTTTCTCTATATGTCTGTTTTTCTGTCTCTCTATCTCGTCCCCTTGTCTGTCTATCTCTCTCTCTCTCTTTCTCTCTCTCTCGTTCCCTCTTCCCTCTCTTCCCTCTCAGTACGGCACCACATCATAAGAGAGCCCAGACACCATACATCACCTTCAGACACACTGAATATTACCGAAAATAATCAACAAAATATTGTCCCCATAAATTCCGCTACAAGAATGTGAGGAAGCATAAGTATGTAGTTTTTGTAGCAGGAATTGCTCACATGAATAAGTATTTAATGTTTTTGTCTCGTGGGGCTGTCATAAACATGAATAAACTGCAAAGCACTTCGCATGCAAATCTATCAACACTTGAATTGTAACTAGTGGGATGTGGATAGTGTCAGCATTCATCGTGGTAATTGAAATTTTATATTGGTTTTTAAGATTTATGTGTGGAAGTGTATTTACACTTTTTTGGGGGGTTTTAAAGTTTTGGGTTGTTTGGTAGGTTGGGTTGCTCCGTGGTGTGTGATTGTGTAGTTCACCTGGTGTGTGTGTGTGTGTGTGACTTTAGTTCACCTGGTGTGTGTGTGTGTGTGTGACTTTAGTTCACCTGGTGTGTGTGTGACTTTAGTTTACCTGGTGTGTGTGTTTGTGTTGGGGGGAGAGGGGGGTGATGTTAAGTTTACCTGTTGGCCCCATTTGTGTTCCTTATCCACTAGTTCCTTTTCCTGATACTCCTGTTCCTGATCATTATGCTCTTGTTCCTGGTCCTTAACCTCTTGTTCCTAATCCATTATCCTCTTGTTCCTGATCTTTATTCTTCAGTTCATATTTATTATCCTCCTGTTCCTTATCTTCCTGCTTCTTAACTTCCTACTCCTCATCCTGTTTAAGCTGTTCCTGATTCTGTTCATTGTCGTTATGATTTCTCCTGTTGCTCAGTTTCTTGTTCTTTCTCTTTCCTCCTGCTCTTTTTGCCGCTCAGAATCCTCCTTTATTCTCCTTTCTGCTTGTTCTTCCTTCGTCTTTTTCCTACTTCCTTCGGAATATAAAGTAAATTATGCATATTTATTATAAATTGAGGAGGAGAGTTTTGTGTAAATGTTATTGTCTCTGTTTATTTGGAAATGACGTGTTCTCTGGCGTTCGTTTATGCCTCTTCTGCTTGTCTGTTTGTGTGACTTGCTGCTGTTTGTCTGTCAGGGTGTTTGTTTGTGAGGTCGTCTGCGATTCAGTTTATCTGTTTTCGATGCTGTTATGTGTCGAATTATTTATCTGTGTCTGATGCTTTTTTTTCTGAATGTTTACTTGCCTTCTTGTATTCTGATACAGTTTTGTCTGCCTGGCAGTCTATCTCGTCTCGTCAACTGCAAATTTTGTTTCTGTGATGGGAAGTCCTGCTTCCTATCTGCCCTCGAGGGCAAATACTGCTTCGTATGTGCCCTCGAGGGCAAGTTTCTGCTTCGTATCTGCCCTCGAGGACAAGTACTGCTCCCTATCTGCCCTCGAAGACAAGTACTGCTCCCTATCTGCCCTCGAGGACAAGTACTGCTCCCTATCTGCCCTCGAGGGCAAGTACTGCTCCCTATCTGCCCTCGAGGGCAAGTACTGGTCCCTATCTGCCCTCGAAGTTAAGTACTGGTCCCTCGCCACAAGTCTGCCCCAATATGTCATATGGTAATGCCGCACTTCACATTTGGTCAGCGGGGAATCAACAGCGTCCCCGGTTAGGCAGTGAGACAGACAGTGAGCCATCCGGTCAGCCGGCCGAGCCAGGCAAAACACGCAGCAAGCCAGCCCCACGAGCCATCCGTCTGGCCAATCAAGTTAGTCAACAACCATCCATGCATTCACTCGTCCGTCTAGCCACCCTTTCATTCATCCAATCCAGTTACTAACTGATTCTTGGTCTGGCCTGGGTATGACTGGCGCTAATCACCTGTCACATGCACCCAGTCTGTCTCTCTAGCAGGCACCTCGTTAGCGCCAGTCCTTTTTCCACCAGTCAAGAATGAGAATGATAATTTGTTGACCGGAGGAGTCAGAACAGCGCGGTAAATCAGAAGCTGATTGAGGGACGTAAAATCGAAGGCCTGACTGCCAGACAAGATGACCAGATGAAGGAATGGCAGTTTCTATCTGAAGAATTTATATGGTACAAGGGTTATACTTCTCTAGAATTCATAGAGAACATCAATTTATTTTCCCTGAGTTTAAATCAAACACCCATCTACATCCCCTGGGTTTAGACCGAACACCCATTTAAATCCTCTTGGGTTAAGCCGAACACCCATGATATTCCCTGGGCTTAACCAAACACCCATTTGCATCCTATTAGTTTAACCGAACACTCATATTATATATATATAATATATATAATATATATATAATATAATATATATATATATTATATATATATATATATATATATATATATTGGGAGTGAGAGACATAGAGAGTAAGAGACAAATAGAAGTGGAGACAAAGAGAGGGCAGAGAGAGAGAGAGAGAGAGAGAGAGAGAGAGAGAGAGAGAGAGAGAGAGAGAGAGAGAGAAGAGAGAGAGAGAGAGAGAGAGAGAAAAGGAGGTCAGCCACCAACTAGTGAGACAGTCGGTGCCAGGAGCGGAGGTGACAGCTATCTATCTGGCAGCCAGCACCCATAAATCATGGAGATTCACCATCACACTGCCTCTCCCCTCACTCCCTCACTGCCTCTCCCCTCACTCCCTCACTGCCTCTCCCCTCACTCCCTCACTGACTCTCCTCTCACTACCTTACCCCCTCATCCCTCACTGACTCCTACATATATCACTTTACCTTACACCTCTCTTTCAGCAGCTCCACCGCAGTTGCATCAATCCTTACGTACCCCACTCTCTCTCTCCCCCCTCTCTTTCCGAAGTGTATCTTTTCAACTCACATTCTTCTCCATTTCACCATAGAGTCGAGCTGAAGGGAGGCGATCAGGGTACTGAAGGAGCTCTAAAAGAGAGCTAGACTACACAAGGGAAGGCTTCCAGGCGCAAAACTACAACGTGCAAGCGAACAGGAGTGGAAAATATGTAATAAGATGGGGGCCATATGTGGCCGAGTTACATACAGAAACTATTACGGAAGACTGACAATTATCAAACCAAGGGTTTAACAGACAAGGCCAATGAGGAATGGAAGAGGTTCCAAGAGAATTGTAAACCTGATTTGAGACAGATGTTCCACCATGTTGTAAGCCAGAGTGGAGACAGGAAGAAAATTCTATGAGGATTGTAAACCAGAATTGTCAACAAGGGTGAGAGAAGACAGGTGGCCAGAGGCAACACTCAAAATTACTATTACAAGACAGTTCATACTAACAGTTTATATCATACAGTCAATTTATATTATATAAACAATTTATATCCTTCGCGATACTGTACTAGGATTAGCCTGGATTGTAATTCATTGGGATAAAGAGCAGATACAGTAGCAAGATGATTGTATTCAAACCTCAACAATACTTACTAACAACTCTTTGAGTGTGATACACGGTTAGGAGTCAAAAAACACCTCTAAAAATATCCGAACCTCATATCACGATATTGAGAGCTTTTAGGAATTTTCTATATTCAATACAGATTGCGGGTTCCGAAGCTTCGAAGCTCGCAAACTGCTTAATAAATACAGAGACACAGTCGCCACGATCTCTTAACTTGACAAGAGAGCGCTCTGTGAATTAATTGTTATACATCTATCCGACGCTTAAGCCAGAGATATACTAATTAAGGTATACAATCATACATTCTCTAGAGTCAAGACATCTTGACAAAGCTTGTTTTCTGTTAGTTAAAACCGTGTACAATATTTGAGTAGGATGTATTAGTTTAGGTTAGTCTTTGTTGGTCTGGATTAGGTTAGGTTGGGTAACGTTAGATTAGACTGGATAAGGTCAGGTTAGGAGAGGTAAGATTAGGTTAGGATAGGTAAAGTCAGGTTAGAATAGATAAGGTTAGGTTAGGATAGGTGAGATTAGGTTAGGATAGGTAAGGTTAGGCAGGTTTTCAAACCCGTTGGCGAACAATCTTATGTACGATGTGCCTTGTACCCACTAATTAAGGACCAATATTGGAGCATCCTGCCTGGCTATATATATCACCTTTAGTTTTTACACTGCAGTGCTAACCAGGCTCCGCAGGACACATAAATTCGAGAATACTGCTTTTTGCAACTATAAACATTTTGATGTGCGAATGCATAGTTAGAAATAAAACCTCCTGTATCCAGTGTAGACAGTTATAATAATTTATATAATTGTTTATATAAATATTCATTGATACTAAAACAGCGGGAGAAATCACCTCTCAATAAATCACAACCATATCGAGTGCAAAACGCACAAGGGAAGATGTTATTAGTATGCACGGCAAGCACCATATAATTGGACTGGTGTTGTTCAGGTTATTAGGAGACAATAATATTGGGCATAGTACCCCCTGCTTAGCTAAGGAATAAGGTCACTATTGGGTATTGTATCCCGGTGCGTTGGGTAGGCCTCTTCTCCTTGGGAGGGGGATGTGGGGTTGGATTCTCTCCACTCTGTCCGTTTGGTTGGCTGTTTCTGTCCTCCCCGGGTGTTTGGTTGATCTTTTCTGTCCTTTTTCGGGTGTCTGGTTGATCTTTTCTGTCCTTTTCGGGTGTTTGGCTGATCTTTTCTGTCCTTTTCGCGTGTTTGGTTGATCTTTTCATTCCAATGGCAAACTTAAATATCATATTTAATGAAGTGATACAATATTCCAATTCTAAAGTTAAAAAATTAGATCGAAATGCACTTCAGATAAAATACTTGAATTTGATAAGGGTAAACTTATGAGAGATAAGAGTAAACAGCGATATATATATTATATATGTGTGTGTGTGTGTGTGTAAACCATAAAGAAATTACACGTGATGAACAATATGACAATGTCAGTCCACGAAGGAAGGATTAAGACAGGAATTTCCTGA